>JADOBS010300353.1:0-10644 GCA_015708375.1 Cydonia oblonga | reverse complement strand
ATTCTTGAGGCTTTGACATCGCCGCCGTATATATATATATATATATTTTTTTTTTTTTTTTGATAAAAAAAAATAGTGTAGGAAATGGAGGGGTTCAAGGGTAGAGGTATTGGGTAGTATTGAAGAGGCTAACTCCTTTATGCTTCAAGATCTCAACAAATTGTTGTTTTTTCATGGTTAAGAGCAATGCGGAATTTTTTTTTTTGTCATTAAGGGTATATTAATAGTTTTACATCAAGTTTTGGTTAGAATTATCATAAAATTAAAATGATGGCTACAATTATATATGAGATTTAAAATATGGTTACTTTTCCAAATTTCCCTAACCACAACCCATCCAATTCCCCTATGAATAACATGTCTACTATTCAAAATCCTTTCCCAAGCCAAAGATTAATTTTACTTGATTTTGCAACTCAAAAAAATCATCGTTCTTTATATACTTTCTTTTTAACAATCTGCACCTACCAATAGTTTTCATCCTTTAAAACTTTTCATCCTAAAGTAGCCAAATATGCATTATTGAAATAATCCACTATTCTGATGCCAGCCCCCCTGAAACATTAGAAGTACACATTTTTTCTTCCAAGTCACAATTTTTTACTTCCCATCTCTCTCCTACAAAAAAGTCTCTACACTCATTGTTTAAATTCATAGTTACTTAAGCAAGATATTTAAAGTAAGACATGCTATAATTCGGTATACTAGTTAAGTTTAGTATTCGATGTACAACATACGAATACTAAGATAAATTATTTTATGTGAAATTATATTAAAACATATTTTTTAGTGTCGTTCAGAGCCAAAAAAAAAAAAAAGAACCGGCCCATGAAATCGATTGGTGAACAACATGTGTTTATAGTTATGAAATTGGGAGGAGTTAACTAGGGAGGATATCGACTGCATGAACTTCAAACTCATTGAATGAGATGAGAGAAAACGACATGAAATCAATAATCCAATTTCGGACTCGGTCAAAGCATGACCAGTATTCATGAAATTTCCTGGCTATTTCCCCACATTAATTGATTCATTTGACATCTGACTCCCCAATCAATAAAACTATTTCAACCACACCCGAAACAACGATGCACCCGTATACATGAAGTTCCTAAATTTATTATCTCTTTGAAAAAGTTCAACTTTCCTCAAGTACGAGGATAGGAAGAATTGCCTGAACACACTTTGTGGTCGATTTACATAATTTTTTTGTTTATAATTAGAACCGTTTATTTTATAAACTAGAGAAGAAAACTAATATCATATAGATAATACAATGTGCTCTTACACTGCACCCAAGTGTCAAATTTCTAGTCATGTAATCTAGTGCTAATTTAAAATTGTTGCTTTAAAAAAAAATTGCTTATGCTATGCTATAAAAATAAATAGTTGTAAAAAAAAAAGTAGGTAAGTGTTTGTTAAACTATACTGTTAAGAGTGCTTTTAGTAAAAAAAGTGACGCATTAGGTTCAGGAGAAAGACAGGGTAAGGTTGTTAATATGAAAGTTTTATTAATTGTTACTGTTCACTTGCCTCTTATGAAGAAAAAAAAATTTATATACCAAACACAAGTTTAACCCCAACTTTTTAAAAATGCTACTTTTAAAAAACTTCAAACAACCCCAAACCGGCCTTAGATTAAGTTAGATAATAGATTGAATTAAAAACATAGTAACTAAGATAGACTATACAAAATGTGGTTCTGAAAGCTTCCTTTTGAGTAAGGTTCCTCGCCAAATTCTCTTTGTGAGGATTCTCGTCGGATCCTTAAATCACATCCGTTTATTGTTCATCGTGCATCGTGCGGTCAGAAATCATTTTAAAATTTTTATTTAAAATTGAATATAAACAGTACCTGGCGAAAACTGGCCACATGATGTACGATGAACGAATGTGATTGAAAGATTTCCGAAATCTTCACAAAAAAGATCCGACGAGAATCATCCCTCCTCCTTTTAAGCAATCCAAATGTCATGTACTATGTCAGTGTCAAGTATCAAATAATGTTCTTAGCTGTTATAATCAAGTAACGCGCAAACTAATTAAACATTTTCGTACTATTTTGCCCTCAATGTTTTTGTATTTGTTTTCAACATAATTAATTAACGCGCAAAAGAGCTGGACTTGTACTTTCTTGTTCTAGATAACCAAGAAGTTAACGTAGCAGTAGAAAACAAGTGCAAAAAGGCGATTCAAGATTCAAATTTTAGCTATGTAGCGTCGAATAATTGGTTTTTTAATTATTAATTTAATTCCAATATATTAAGTTGGTTGATGTAGGTCCGAAAATGTGTGAGAATATTAGGAAGAGATGGAGGAGGAAGGTGCTGAATGAGTACAGTTACTGCAGTTGGCGGTGGAACCGATGGAGTGGCTCCAAATGGCGCGGATAAAGGCCGTACGCGACGGTTTCAAGGGAAAATATGCGACAGCATGTTCCATATTTATTCCGCTGCATTACCGCCAACGGTTCCTCGTACGTGTTGACTTTGAATATTATATTGAGAATAAAAATACTAGTTTTATCATCTATGTGTACCATTATTTGTACTATCTCGCTAATAGGAATAAAAATTATATGCTTTGACGAGCCCGAAATGGAACAAATAGGTGATCAGTATACTATTACTCTATTGAGAATGGAAATGTTAAGGAGACTATCTCAAAAGTTGAATCATTCATGAACTCTCTGTCATCGTATTTTTTCTATATTTTCGTACCAATATTATAAAACCTTGTGATAAAAATATAAGGTAACGAAGACTCTATAGAAAGTCACACTTTAAAATAGTTTCCATAGAATTTCTCTATTAAGAAATGTCAAGGGAATCTCTGAAAAATGGTCTGCTTGAGTTGAGTGTTTGATTGTCTAATTATTATTTAACAATTGCGTCTAAAATTTCTTACGAGTTTAAATATCTCGTCCAGCGCAAGCAGCACTATTAAACTACCGCACCCGATAATCTCTGTAATTTACCCTTTTATTTAGTGGGAGTCGGTTTCAAACCGTACAACCATCAAGCTTAAGACAATCAATCCCTTTTAGACGACCTAATCATATGGATTGAGAGAGAATTTCAAGATTCAAGAACCATCATCCCGTCGTTTTTTCCGAATCATCCTTTTCCCTTTCGAGTCCTTTTGCTTCACTTTAGGTAGTGGAAGTCGTGGAAAGGAGAATTCCGCTTTCTGGGCGTGGGTGTTTTGTGCTGTAGAGCTTTCTGAGCTGGGGAACAAGTTGTGTTTTGTAGATTGGAGGGGCGATTTCTTGGTTGAATTGGTTAGATTTGAGGTCTGGAAGGGAAAATATGAATTGGGTTGTCTGAGATTTTGGTTCATTTCTTGATTTGGAGAAGATATAGGTGAACTGGGTGGAGTGTGATTTTGATAAATGGTTTTTCCAGTTGAAGAGGAGCAATTGTAGAGAGAGAAAGTTGAGTGGGTAGAGTGAGAAAATGATGATCAAGTTCTGAAAGTTGAGGAAAGGGAGGGGTTTCAGAGGGAGAATGCAAAGTTTTGGAGAAAAATAGAGAGACAAATTCATAGATTGGTTACTGGTATGAGGTTTTGAATAGCTTTTGGCCTTTGGCCATGGCTGTAGTGAGTTCTGTGCCTGCAATTGCTCAACTGGCAGGGCGGATAAGCTACACTCATATATCAGAATACATGGCTCGCGGAGAGATTGTGGAGGAGCCGGTAGCAGTGCCGGTGGCGGTGCCAGCGGTGCCACGGATGATCGAAGATATGATCTATGTTGCAGTGGGAAAAGACGTTAAAGAAAGCAAATCAACTCTGGTGTGGGCGGTACGTAATTCTGGAGGGAAGAAAATCTGCTTAGTTCATGTTCACCAGCCTGCTCAGATGATTCCTTTGAGTAAGTGGATCGTCACACACATGTTTTGTTTGATGAATGTTGTAACTTGTTTAACTCACAATTAGCAGCTTGATAATGCTTTATCTGCCGAGGACCATGGTTTTCGGTTTGATGGGCAGCACTAGCAATTCGATGGTAAAATAGGCAGAAATTGAAGAAGAGTAGAGAAGTATATATATATATAAACTCCGGAAACTAGTTACAATCAAATGCTTCATTGTCTGGCTGGGGTTTGGATCAGATAGTTCGTATAACAAAGTTTCTATTTTTTCGTTCTTCATTTGCAGTGGGGACGAAGTTCCCAGTGGCCTCACTCACGAAACAGCAAGTCAGAGTGCACAGAGAAACGGAAAGGCAACACATGAATAAGATCCTTGATGATTACATTCGTATTTGTCTCCAAATGGGGGTATTTCCTCCGTCTCTACCTTTGTTTTCCTTTTCCTTTTTTTTTTTTTTGTACAAAATAGAGTAATTTCTATAATATAAAAGAAAATTGATAAATATATGACAGGATATGAAGTTAAATGATGGTTCTTATGAAGTTGGTAAATCTTAGAAGAAAAGAATGCATTCTTGTATTATCTTAAAGCGAAATGAAAACTTAGATTTTTGTTACTTGAGTAGTTCCCTTTCAGATGCTTTGTAAAATTGCCAAACTTTCTGACATATTTCGCTGTTGACTGTTTGATGTAGGTTCGGATAGAAAAGCTACATATTGAAATGGACTGTATTGAGCAGGGAATTGTGGAACTCATCTCTCGGCATGGGATCAGGAAGCTTGTTATGGGAGCAGCAGCAGACAAGCACCATTCAAAGTATCACATAACAACTATTCTCATATGCCTGTTTGTCATTTTTAGTTCTACGAACATGTCCAAATATTTAATTACCCCGGCTGTGTTTGAATGAAGCATTTGTGTTCATCCAACATAGATATGTGGGTTCTGACTCTACATGCTCTAGGATAAATTGTTAGTTCAGTCACGAACGAGACTAATGCATTATAAAGCCGCGTGCTGAAAATTAAATGACTGTAAATGTTAACAGAAGGCATGATAAAAATATGTGAATGTTAACTAGACATGCCTGTTTGTCATTGTAGCAGCTTACACTACTGCCTGTGCCCCATATAATTGTTTGGTTAATTAGATTCCAATTCCCTTCTGAGTCGATGAGTTTTTTTCTTTCCCCTTATGATGGAGTTCCCAATAGAAGAGTTTATTTGTTTACCGACGCAGTTTTTGTGTGTGTAAAAATATTATTCACTCACAATTTAAAGTTGCAGGAAAATGACGGACCTCAAGTCCAAGAAAGCCATATATGTCCGCCAACAAGCCCCTGTTTCCTGTCACATACAATTTATATGCAAGGGGCACCTTATACGCACCAGGTTTACTTGAACTTCTTAGAAAATCAAATTGAAATATTGAAGAAAAAGGTTCTCTTGAAACTTCTGTTATTTATCTTTCTATTCAGAAAATCCGTGCTTCAAAACAACCATATGGTTTTTAATTGTTTGCATAATGGTGATTATAATCATAAATTTCTTCTCAACATCTCATTTTCTCTTAAATCATGAACTGTTGCTTGATTTTGATGATCATGACTACTAATGCATATACCATGCTAAAATAGGGAAGGGAATTCAGATGGAGTTGATACAGAGGTTCCATTGCTGCGACGAAGTCCAATGGAACAGCCACCGCACCCCTTTAGATCACAATCTGATACAATGGAGCGGACTAATCGAGCGAAACTCACCAATCCAGCTCAAGATTTCTTCCGCAGGGCAAGCTCGGTAAATATGGAGAAATATGGAGGCAGGACAACAGATGCTACTTCCACAGATGGTACTGAAGCGTTTTCAACTCCAAGAAATAGGTACGAACTGGGAGCAAGTCCTGAGGAATTTGATCAGGTAATAAGGAGGAGTGTTTCAGGATATTCAACAGGCTCTTCTGCTGGATTGGGTGATTTCACTTTGATTCATCGTGATAGAGTTGAGGGAAGTGAAAATGGGTCAAGTAACTCATGCAGACTTCCTCATTCTAAAGATCTTAATCATTCATCCCCTCCCAGTGTATTGGTAAGCGCAAACTATCCCTTTTGGGTGAACAATCTACATGGTTCACGTGCTGAATTTGAATTTTGAAACTATCGATTGGTACATCAACTGCCACCTTAGAAGGAATTAACCGAGTTAATTTTAAAACCTTGATGGTCTAACAGGATGGAAATGTAGATGATACTCTGTATGATCATCTTGAACAAGTGATGATAGAGGCTGAAAATGCAAGGTTAGACGCATTTCAGGAGGGAATCAGGCGTGGGAAAGCTGAAAAAGATGCCATTGACGCTATACGGAGGGTAAAGATTTTCTTCTCTAGTTGGCACTTCTTTTTACCCTTTCCGTTTCCCCCAAAACATGAATTACAAAAGTTTATCTTTTCATGTCTTCTTTATTCCAATATTTACACTACCTCACATAGATGGTAAATTGTTCATCAAAGAAGGTTATATCTAGAATTGGCTACATGCAATTGACTATCATAGAACTTGATTATCTAAGATGAGAATATGAGTATGATCCTCTGCATGAAATTATTCCTAGTGGCTTGGCACCACATTAAACTGCATAACATTATTGGTAACATGTAATTTGGAAAAGCAAACATAATAAGTTCCATGATCTCTGTTCTGTTTTCATAGCCTAAAACTCCAAAAACGGAAAATTGTGAATTGTTCCATTCACAGGCTAAAGCATCAGAGGTCTTATATAATGAGGAGTTGAGACAAAGGAAAGAAATGGAAGAAGAACTGGCAAAAGAGAGACAAGAACTTGAAAAGATGAAGAAGCGACGAGATGAAGTCATGGAAGAATTAAGGGCTGCCCTAGATCAGAAATCACTACTTGAGAGTCAAATTGCGGAGTCTGATCAGATGGTCATGAGCTTGGAGCAGAAGATTATCTCGGCTGTGGAACTTTTAAAAAATTACAAAAGAGAACGCGATGAGTTGCACGTGGAACGTGACAATGCACTTAGAGAAGCTGAGGAGCTGAGGGAAAAACAAGGAGAAGCCTCAAGTTCACACATACCTCAGTTCTTCTCTGAGTTCTCATTTGCAGAGATTGAAGAAGCAACTCAAAACTTTAACCCATCACTGAAGATTGGAGAAGGGGGTTATGGGAGCATTTTTAAAGGTTCCCTACGTCGCACTCAGGTGGCTATAAAAAATTTAAATGCTCATAGTAAGCAAGGCCCCTTTGAGTTTCAGCAAGAGGTATGATAATCTGAATATTTTCTACACCTCATAAAGCTGAATTGATTTATAAAAGCATTGAGCTACTGCATTAATTTACTATTAAGGTTTGAGTGAAATTTAATAATCAGGAGTCTAATTGTTGCTTACTATACGTACCCACAATTCCACATGCTAAGAACATATTGGGGTAGTTTCTGGGTTGATGCCTTCAATAGGTTAACTTACTGATTTATAGATTATCCAGTGGACTAGCCAAAAAAACTAGACCTTAATCAGGTTGTATTCGTATTTCTTTGATACAGTATTTTAGTTTTTAAAGGGCAAGGTATGTGGATGAATGAGGGGGAGATGACGAAGTTGAGAAAGAAACGAGTGAGATTCAAAGAACTGAAAACTATGCTAATTATTAATGGTTTTAATAAGTTTCAGTCTTTTCTTTATAACCCATTATATATATATATATATATATATTTTTTTTTTTTTTTTCTTTCCTCTCCGATACCATCACCTGTCCTCTCCTCCTCTCTTTTTTTTCTTTTCTATCTTTACCATATCACTTTAGAGTCAATAGCATGTAATGGCATCGAGAAGTTAAAAATTGAGGTTGTGAAATCTTTTAGATTTTTCTGCTTTTTGGAGGCTGGAACGTTCAATTTTTTTGCAGTTTTTTACTTTGTCTTGTTTACAAATAATTTATTTTACAACTTAAATTGGAAGAAGAAACCGCTTGGAAAGAACTTCATTTCGCATGTTTGCCAAAACATTAAATTTAGTTGATGCTTCTCAGGTGGATGTATTGAGTAAGTTACGACACCAAAATCTTATCACGCTCATTGGGGCCTGCCCAGAAGCTTGGACTCTGATCTATGAGTATCTCCCAAATGGAAGTCTTGAAGATCGACTCAGCTGCAAGGACAATACTTCCCCTTTGTCATGGCAAACTCGAATACGAATTGCCACAGAGTTGTGCTCCGTCCTAATCTTTCTCCATTCCAGTAAACCTCACAGCATAGTGCACGGTGACTTAAAACCTGCCAATATTCTCCTTGATGCTAACTTTGTTAGCAAACTCAGTGACTTTGGAATCTGTCGGCTGTTGCCTCGTGGGGAGAGTTCAAGCAACGACACAACGATCTGTTGGAGAACTAACCCGAAGGGCACTATCCCATACATAGATCCTGAGTTCTTCTCATCAGGAGAGCTTACAACAAAGTCAGATGTTTACTCATTTGGAATTATACTACTACAGTTGCTGACTGGGAAACAGGCTGTGAGGATAATAAAGGATGTGCAGGCTGCATTAGATTCCGGAAAGTTGGAAACGCTCTTAGATCCTTTGGCTGGGAATTGGCCATTTGTACAGGCTGAACAGTTGGCTCGCTTGGCATTAAGGTGTTGTGAGATGAGCCGGAAGTTGAGGGCAGACCTTGTATCGGATGTCTGGAGGGTACTTGAACCCATGAGGGCTTCATGTGGTTGCTCATCATCATTCCGGTTGGGTACTGAAGAGCATTTCCAACCTCCTCCATATTTTATTTGTCCCATTTTCCAGGTAAGTTATGTTCATTATATATTGGATCAACATCTTCATAATCACTATGTTATTGACTGAGAAACAAATGCACACGGGTTTATCGATCTACAAGGAACATAGTTTCCGGGCACTTTTCTTAATTGTGTTAAGAATTTCGTTAATTAACTGTAAATGTCGTCAAGTAAAGTGCGTTCCTCTTAATGCAAACTTGCAGGAAGTCATGCAAGATCCGCATGTTGCAGCAGACGGTTATACTTATGAAGCAGAAGCTTTGAAAGGATGGTTGGACAGCGGTCACGACACTTCACCGATGACAAATCTGAAGCTTGAACACAAGAATCTCGTCCCCAACCGCGCTCTCCGTTCTGCAATTCAAGAGTGGCTGCAACAACTTTGATCTCTTTCTCCATTTGCTTGGATATTTTTGTTCAACATATATATTTGATAACAACATGCATAAATACAGTGTAAAGAAGTTATGTGACTATTGTAATGTACAGAAAACCGTATGTTTTGCTTCAACACCTTTTCATACTTCTTGCTTGATCATGTATTTTTGACATTGATTGTGATCTATTCAACAAGATTATGATTACGGAAAACGTTGTTTATAACATAAACACTTTTTAACTTTTTTGGTTGAACGGTTTCATCTATCATTCAAAAAAGCACTTACAAACATTTTCTAAAGTCTTGCAGTACTGTACATAAAAGTGATTATTGACTTTTAATTTTTCCTGCTAAACGTTTCAAATAAGTTTAGTGTTATTCAAACATCTTTTTTTACTCTCACATGCTCTTGTTATTATTGTCCATTGATATTCTTTAATTTATTCGACCCAACGTTCAAAAATTAAAAAGGGGTGTGAAAATAAAAATTAGGATGTGGATAGAACCGCCGTCATTTTAAAAGCACTCGCAAACATGCTCTGGGTTGTTGAGAGCAAAGGCCCAGTGGGGTTAGGGCCCATCACATCTCATGCACAACAAAAATAGAGTTAGGCCCACCATAAACATTTCATCCGCACGCGTCATCCCACCATTAAGTATGGTGGTATGTGTGGAGTAAGGCTGAGTTCGGGTTCATTCGGTTCAGTTTTTTGTCAAAATCAAAATTTCAGTTCGATTCGATTTTCTTTCGATTTTTTCAATTCGGTTTCGATTTAGTTTTGTTTAGTTTGGTTTCAGTTTCGGTTCGGTTTTGATTTTGATTTTTAATTTTTATCAATGTTGCACATCTAAACATCTGATCTTAGCATTGCTCAAGTCTTGATAGTAATAAAAGGAACACCAGCTTTTATCTTATCCCGTCTGTAATTAGGAACACCAAAACAAGCAATATGACAGTGACTTTGATCTTGTCTTCACTGAATACACTGAGGTAGTCCTGTGGATAGTCTGAAATATCGATAATATCGACGAAATATTGAGGATGTTTTGGTTTTTTCGAATCACGGATATTTCGGAACATATCCATGTACATATCGTACAAATATCGACAATATCAACGATAATATCGAAAAATATCGATATCGATAATTTCGCTCATACTTCAGCAATATTTTGTCAAAATATCGGTATAATATCGCTAAAACTTACTCTACACATAGAGATGATGAAGATAGTAAAAAATTTGAACCTCATAGGAACTTTATGTGGTACTAAATCACTCATGTATCTTACCATGCAATGTATAAAATGTAAAATATTGTAGTAAATCATTATATATAAATGATTATGGTGTGTTTAATCTTTTTTTCATTAATTACTATATATTTTTTTACACTCACAGTGTTTGCCAGCTCGTTGTATAATTAACTTAAATCAGTTAAATCCATCATGTAATGCATTTCCTTCTAATTTTTTTTTATAAACTAATAGATAATTGACTAAATAAACATTTTCCAAAGTTTCAATAAAAATTTCCAAGTTTTTCTTACAATTTCCGTGGTTTTTATTCAATTTTTAT
>JADOBS010300352.1:0-10641 GCA_015708375.1 Cydonia oblonga | reverse complement strand
GTAACGCTTCTCTTGTTTTTTTTTTTTTTTTTTTTTTTTTTTTGAACAAATGATATTTGGGGTGTGAAACAATCTTCCCTTAAACAAAACACCATCACAATAATCATCACTATTATACAACAAGACTCATTTTTAGCAATGTTGCATGAAACTTGATTTTGATCCCACTTTGTCCCTTAAAACTAAGAAGTTGTCACTTTACACTTGTAACTTGATATTTGCTTACTTTGGAAGGATTCCGTCAATTCCGTCAAAGTGGTGCGCATATGTGCTGATGTGTCAAGGTAACATTGTAATTTGTCCTAATTGGCACTATTTAGAAAACCACGTGGCAGCCTCTGGTTGGTTAATTGACAACCGCAAATATAAAGTTCCAGAGGTAAAATGAGATCAAAATCGAATTCCAAGGGACATTGCTAAAAGTACCACACAACTTACCGGGCCTATCACATTCTCTTCTTCTTTTCCCTCCCCACTCAAATGACATGCAGGCTAAATGATGAACGAGAGAAACAGAAATAAGTTATTCCCATGAAAGATTTTAAAGCATCTGGAATTTCTACGCCAATACAATTGGTTACCGCAAAGTTTGATAAAAAGTCAGGCCGGATTATCAGCTTTACAATTTCAGTAAAACTATAAATTGCAGAATGGTAGTTTCAGTTCCGAGCAATCTCATCCATACTGGCATCTATATACAATATCCCAAAACATATTTACGCAGACGGATGGATTCCATGAAAGACGCTCTAATAAATTAAGTCTAAACTTTCTGACCAAAAAAACAAGTCTACTGATTACTTGCGGTGAAACGAAACCTACGTCTCACCTCCTAGATGTCTGACATAGAATCGAGTCTTGAAAAATCAATTTTTCAGCATGAAATCATTGACGTTGCAGCCTGAGGCATACTGGCAATTTGGTTGTTCCCAGATGTTGCTGGTGATACGAATCTCTCACAATCCTTGACCCCGATTCTTGTAAACTCTGCGACAATCATATGCACATGGTCGGCTACAGAAGTTTTGAAACGCTGTGAGCAGCTCTTGTCACCCTCATCAACATCTTGAACACCACCTTTGACTAGACACCCCACTTGAGCACCATCCATGTATGCTTTGCATGCCACCAGAATGTCACGAGCACGATTGTAGAAATGCCCCAGAACAAGATCCTCAAAATGCTGCATCCAGATGTAAGTTATAACTGAGAACTTAAATGTCGCATGATGCAGGACAGAGTAGGGCAGTGGAATGTACATAGTTTAGCGGAAGCAAAAATATAGAAAAATTAAAACAAATAATAAAGGATAATGTGCCCGATTTGCCTAAAGCAGCAGTTTTGGCTGCCAACTTGGGTGGGCATTATGACAAAATGACCACTAAAAATTATTTGTCAATAACACCAAATATTATCC
Source organism: Cydonia oblonga (assembly GCA_015708375.1). Lineage (NCBI taxonomy): Eukaryota > Viridiplantae > Streptophyta > Magnoliopsida > Rosales > Rosaceae > Cydonia > Cydonia oblonga. The sequence continues at coordinate 9,224 of JADOBS010300352.1, read as the reverse complement.
ACTCAAAGGTGATGCTTGTGTAGTTGAGAACATCAACTGCTTAGTTAAAGATAATTCTCTAATTTCTGGAATAGAAATTACTATCAACTGATTGTATCATGAATTGGCAAACGGAATCCTTGCAGTTTTCACTCTATCATTCATTAGCATAAAAATTCTACGGGAGTGATTTTCACACAACCTTTTAGCTTCTACACACCCCTCTGTATTTCTGGCCATAGAATTGGGTAAATCAAACCGAACAATGGTAAGAATTAAACAGGGGTATGTGAGAGGCTAAAAAGGGTGCGTGTTTCTCATTTCCTTATATTTATTCAAAAATGAAGTTTTAACACTTTCTTTCTATATGTTCATTAAGGTATCGTTTGGTATGCAGACGGGACGGGACGGGACGGAGAGGGAGCAAAGATGCTCTCAAATGGAAACAAGGAGGAAGAAGAAGGAGACGGAGAGGTTATAATTTTTTGTTCCACAGATGTGGAACCAGTCGTTCCAGGGGGGGTGAGGCGGAACAAAAATTCACCCAAAACTCGTCCCGTAGAACAACACATTCCACTCGTTTTAGGCACACCAAACGTGGGACGGAACTGCAATGCTGCATTTGGATAAGTGAGGGACAATATTTAAAAACGGGCTTATTCTCAGAAGTTGTTAAAGTTTCTTATTTTGTAACCAGTTGAGCATGATGGAATGTGAAGATATGTGTCAGTGGCAATGTGGCAGTGGCAGTGTGAGTGGTAGCAGCAGCGGTTACGGAGGAAGTGACATTGAGGGTGATGGGAACGAGGTGATGATAATCAGGTGGGGGCAACGTTAAGGGTTGTGGCAACGAGGCCAGCAGAAAAGTGGAGACATGAGTGGTTTTGGTAGTAGTGGCGGCAACAGTAGAGGTGGGGTGGTGGCAGTGGAGATGTGATGGTAGTTGTGGTTGCTCTGGAAATTTGTTAAACATTAACTGTCTTGGAATTTTGTAATAACACCTATGATCTGGGAATTTAAAGCCAGTGTTAATGACTCTAATTCCAGATCTGTTTCCATATCGAATTTCAAAATTCACTCGATACCAAACAAGAAATTAGAGATAGTCACTTCAGAAACTCTGACTTTCCCCTAAATACCTCGTTCAGTCCTATCATCCTAAAAGTTCCTAAGACACTGCAAAAGAAATTTGATTCCTTCTCAAACTCCAGAAGGAGCGACATGATGAGTTTGAAATGAAATAAAAAACTTAAGTGAGGAAACGGTTTTATAAAATAAAGGAAAAAATTTGCATTTTCAGAAACTTAAGATTATTCTTGTTTAACACTTCAGCGAACTCAGCATTCATTGATATGCTTAGCCTGATTATTCTCAACTTATCAAGAAGATTCTACTCCACATGAACCATTATAAAAAAAACTACAGCCAAAATGTCAAGCAGATAATCTAAAGAGCTTCATATCAATCTCATACTGCAAATGGACTGAGCATAGTCTAGAGTATCAAGAAAATGGAGAAACAAATCTTACCTTCGGAGGCCTCCTCATGCTGTATACCATTGTCTTCAATGATAGGATGAATGTATTCTCATTGTACTCCTCAGACCTCTTTTCACCAGCTGCTGAACCATTCGTATTTGCATATCCAGGCTCATTAAAGTAGGGCTTTGTATTCAAGATCAGCCCTTGTATAGAGACCAACACTTGTAGCATGGTTGACACACCTGGGAGCCACTTCTCATTCTTGTTCCCAGACCAGGTGTTAAGAAGGCTGAGGCATACTTTTCCACAATTGTACAAATTTGGATTTAATCGAAGGCCACCAGAGTGGTAGTAGACATTCTGCATAACGGAGTTCCCAGTTAGCCCAAGGATGTAAACAGATATAAATCAATTATAGGCGTTCAAGATTATCACATACCGGTGGTACATTGGGATAGCCACAGGGGAAGCAAACATCAAAGAAGAAGAGACCATCATGGTAAGGAGTACCCTCCGCGCCAACAATTACAGCTCTCAAAAGATCCATTCTTGTCTCATAAGCTCTAACAAATATTGTATCTGTGGATGTCAATAGAAAAGGGGTAAGTGCACCTAAGTTTCTATAGTACAAACAACAATCCAACAATTATATTCCATATATATAAAATTCCAACTTTTAGTACAAAACCAATTAATTACACAAGTCAGCATCATGAAATAGTCGGTGCGAATTATTTGACTAAATTGAAAAGGCTGAGGAGGGGAAAACTTCACTACCATAACATTCAAAACAGTTATCTAAAAGAAAATTAAAAGTGAAAAACAGAAGAACTCACCAGGCAAATCCTTCTCCAGCATCTTCCACTCTTCCTGAATTCTCTTTGCCCAACTCTTTGGTGGCTTCAGAATGAGTAAAACCAAAGCACAATAAGATAGGGAATTACAAAAGAAACCAAAAAAAAAAATGCATTAACTAAACCATCCAAAACTTACTTGCTTCGGTGAATAGCCACACCTACTATAGTGATGGTCTGAATGATCTTCAACTGTATCAAATTTTTTGAAGCCCTTAAACTTCACTATCATTTCATCCATTTCCATGGCAGAAATTTTCCTCCCAGGGCTTGTTGAAATGCCTCCTGGAGCAAGATTATTTTGAATTTGCACATTAGCAATCCAAGGACTACCTGATACTTCCCCAGGAGAATATAATGAATCTAGATCGTACAAGCTTGAATTAAATGGCATGGTATTAAATTTGGAAATGGGCCCGGGCCACCCAGGAACGGGCATGGGTTTATAAAAAGCACTTGAACCCTTTTTCTTTAGAATGCTATGAAAATACGAAGCAGAAGATGTGTCAGCTCCGGAACCAAGCTTCATTGCGTCAAATTGATTCGTCGAACTACTCGAAGAAGCTACCTTCTTTTTAGACTGGAAAGGTCCTAAAAGCCATTGAGACTTTGATGACTCTTTCCCAACTGGGAGATTAGGAGCACTCCCTTGGTGTTGTGAAGCAGGTTGTTTCTTTTTACTCCTGGCAGTTTTCGGAAGTTTCCATGCAGATGATAGATTCACTTCAGGTGGGTGGGAAATACTATCAATTTGGGTCTTCAAGCTTGAACTACCCCCAAAAAGTGGCTTCTTAATGAAATGATCAGGCTCTTGTTGCATTTGAAACCTCTTATTGACGGAACTACTTCCAGTAACTGAATTAACTGTATTTTTAGGAGGATCTGACAACCAAGGAATAGGTGCCTCTATTCCAGGGGGAATATCCACATTATCAAAATGGGCTTGCAATTGGGCATACTCATCAACATCCATAAACTCATCAAAAAAAGGATCGAAGTCATCATCTTCATATGACAAATCAGAAGTATGACCATCTAGGTTGATCACGTTAGCTGGAACAAAACCCTTAGTAGCTTCAATCTCATTCACTGACTCAGGGGTTGCCATAACAGAAGGGCCGAAAAAGCTATTGACCTCATCTTCCTGAAAATACTAGTATAAAATAAAGTAAATATGTTAAGAATGCTAAAGCTACAGTTGAATATTTATCATTCAACAAAATGACAACAGCCAATTGATAGTGTGTCATTCAAGTCAATCATACACCTTATAATCATAGTAGCCATCAGAAGAGTTTTCTATTGCCTTCCCTTTGGCTTTTTTATCAACTCTATCATCAATAAGCATTGCAGCAACTGAATCTTCATCTTCATCAATTTCAATCACATCAGGCCGAATAACCTAAGAAGGATTAATCAAAACAAATATCTGTTCAGACTGACTGAATTCAAACCAACATCAGAAAACAATAACTTATAAAGCAAAAGGCATCCTACAGCAAAACAAGAATGTTCAGGATTAGAAACGGTAGAAAAAAGTCATTTGGTTGAACAATACTAATGAATGAGAAAACAAGAAAATGGATAGAATAGGAAGTAGGAGATAAAACCTCCTAACAAAGGTATAAAAACCACATTTAATTGAAAAGAAAAGCACGTAACAAATGCATGATTTTATTTCCTCAACCATCATCAAGCTTGAACAAGACATAACGACAGACGTAGTCAATTCCTATAAACATGATATTTATAGTAAAAGACATTCAATAAAACGGAAAAAAGACAATGCCTGCAAAGACACACCTTCATCCAGCCCTAAAAGACATAGATAATGGTAGCAGCAAACCCGGCTCTATGCATGCAATTCAATACACTCTAAACTCAATTGAAATCATGGAAAGAAAATTGAATAAAAGACAGATTGATAACACGAGATGGAAGTTCAATGCCCTCACTATACACAGGACTGCCACGAAATTGTTCAACAACGTAAACAATAACGGGTGCAGTGAATGAGCTTGAGACAATGCTTTAGCAATACCCAAAAAAACATAATCTTTCAGGAAATTGGGAACAAATGAATATCACTACCAAAAAATTGCTGAAAGCCTAAAACAAAATTAACAAAAAAAAAAAAAATCTAAAATTTGGGCAACTAAGTGCCAAGAGTTTTACACATATGTTCCAATCAACTCGTATTAGTCCGAAATCACACGTACCCTAAAAAACCCAAAATTTAACAGTGATCACTGATCAAGACGGTAACTTGATCAATCAAAGCAGATTACCAAGTCCAAAAGAACACTAATTTCATCACAATTGCATGATCGAACCAGGTAAATCACAAGTACCATCGAAAAAATTGAGTTCTCAATTGATAAAACGACAGAGAAATTGTACCTCTTTGAGTTTGAGTTTCTGAAATTTGGGGGCCCGAGTGATCGGAGTAGCCGGCGGCGGAATCTCCACGACGTCGTCGGAATCCATGCACCCAGAACCCCTATCGGAAAACAACCGCTTCTTCCTGTTTGGAGCGAAAAAAAATCAGAGAAAACAAAGAGAGAGAGAGAGAGAGGGTTTTGTTGTTTTGAAAATTTAGATAGAGAAATAGAGTACTTGGAATTCCGAGGGGTGTTTGTATGTAACGGCGGCGGCTCCATTGGACCGGCTGTTCTGGATAGCACTATAGCTGTCGGTTTGATTTGGGGGAATACGAAAGGGCCACCAAATAAAATTATAAAAGGGGAATCAGCGGCTGAGAGAAGCGGCGGCTCGGCAGCTGAGCGGCTGGGGAGGGGGACAAGGGATAAAAGGGGGTTTTTAGGAAAGCGCTTTAGGAGAAAAGTGCTTTTGGCAGAGGGTGGGTTCGCGCGCCTTGTGAAGGAAGATCAGCATATAGATTATTACGACGACCAAAAGGGAGTGTTTGTGTGTGTGTGTGGGGGAGTGTTCCTTTTCCTATTAAATAATTAAATGCACACGTTTTGCGCCTGGAATTACCATTTGCACCACTTCTCCCACTGCACACAGCGAAACCAATTTTTTTTTTTTGTCGAACAACGAAACCAAATTATTTCGGTAATAAGAAATAAAAAACCGAATCAAAATTTTTGGTTTATAAAAAAAAACAGTAAAAACCAAAATAATACCGGTTCTTGGGTCGATTTAGTAAACAGAGAAGGATTCGACAACAAAATTACATTTTTTTTTGTTGTCGTGGGTAGACTAGACGACTAAATTGCAAGAGAATTTGACGGAGAAGTTGCAGAGAAGTTACTGAGAAGAAGTTGTAGAGGAGAATCTTGTGCAAAATCAGATTGGTGTGGCATGTATGGGGTGGTGTGGTCAGAGAAGTTTGGAGAGGGAGGGAGGGCGTTGACGTCGAGGACTTGAGAGAAGGAAAATGAGAGGGTAAAACAGAGTGAAGACCTAAGAGAGAAAGTGAGTTAAGTTTAAAGGCTGAGATTCAATCTCAATGAAATCCAATGATTCAAGCTAAGAACTTGATCAAAATAAGACTTTGGACCAGAATAACTTTATTTATCATTCATCCCGCTATAATGTAAAGTGCTTTTTCTCTCGCTTCGTTCCTTTACCTGTGTTAAAGTGACTTAAGACTCCTCAATAAAGCTCATCTTATTTCTTTTCTTCTTCGAGAATGCCTTAATTGTGAGACTTGTGGGTTCTGGTGGTAGAATATTAATTCATTTAATAAATAAAAACATTTTCAGTTTTGTTCGGTTATAGCGAACTGTGAATGCAAATTTCTGTCGTCTTCTTCTTGGACGAAAATGTACCTACAAAACAATTAACACCTAAGATCAAGGTCACGAGTCTCATGCGCCCACGGTGAATAAGGGGGTTTTGGCCGAAGAATCTCTGATGCCAAAGTTAAAATTTAAGAGAGAAAGTGTTTAGAGAATTTTAGAAGATAATTGGACTTATGTTTTTAGAGAAATGAGGGGCTATATATAAGGGTGTGGTCGGCCCTATTTAGAGAAATGGGGACCGGCCACTTATGGTGGTTTCTTGGCTCTAATTACAAGATATTAGGTCAAATAATATCTTGCAATTAATTAGGAAATTAATCAATTAATTTTGGTAATTAATCCCAATTTGAAAAGGATAATTGGGAGTTACCTTGTGGGTGAGGATTTAATGAGGAGTGATGAGAGGGTTTAAAGAAATACCATTTTGATCGCCTATGATCTCTATTACGCCGTTATTGTCTGTTGCATGCACGTGGGAGTCCCGGTGTGCCTCAAGGGTAATTTTATTTTTTTACCCAAAAGTCCACGTGTCGCCTCCATATTTTTCTTGATTATTTTTTGCTCCACAAATGCCCCCACACTTGTTGGGCTGCTCGTAGGAAAGGGCAGCAGATATAGAGATCTTCTTGCTTTAGGAAACATAGGATTGTTTCCTATTTTGATGTAGATTCCCTCTTTCATTGGAAATTAGATCATTCTAGGAAAGGGAAATAAATTACTTCTAAAGTTTATTTAAGTCAACCTTAAGTAGATTATTAAATTAATTTCATAGAGCAATTTATTCTACCCTACAAGAGAGAGAAAGCTAGAGGATATTTGTTCCCCCTCCTCTAGCAATCTTTTACACTTACCCATGCAAATGACTGTCTTTCGTTGCTTTCTTTGTCTTCACACTGCACCAAGGTAAGAAAAAATTAATTTTTCCTCATCTTCGTAATTTTTGGGAGCCTTGGGGCTTGAAATTTGGCTCGACGAAGGTCAAGAATGAGTAAAAATTGGTTGGGATGCCATGGCATGGTTGCTGCCATAGGGCTGCTTGGTGCGACAACGACTGGCAGGGTCAAGTGTGACTCTGCTAGGCCGAGGTGATGGGCGTTGGGCTGAACATAGCATGGGCTAGGCTTATGGACTGGGCCAAGGAGGCTCGGGCCTTTTTTTTGTTGGGATTGGACCTATGCATGAGAGGAGAGAGAAAGAGGCCGAGAGTTGCTGAGCATGTGGGACGTTGGGCTTGGGCTGCCTGAATGGGCTTAAGTGTACGTTGGGGCGCATGTCCTCTTACTTCTGAGTTAGGTCGAGATGCCTATTGGGCTTAGTGGAGTCGTGCAGTCCAGGCCGTGAGGCCTGGTGCGCCGAGTCCTTTTTTTTTGTGTAGCCGTCTAACGAATTTTCCTCATGTCTTTGTAGAGTTTTTTCGAGCATGTCTTCTTCAAACCACAAGGGGGACGATGGTGTACCGATGTTGTATCGCCAAGGCGGGTCTTTGAGTAAGGTGGGCTATTTCAAAGCTGCTTACTTCAAAATTAGCTTCGATGATTCATTTAGAGATTTTCTTGAGGCATATAGGTACGCCACTTCGTTGGGGTGCGTGTGAAGCATGTCAAGGAAAGTAGCAGCCATGAGCTATGTAGTGCGGCCCCAGAGAGCCATTAAATTCCACCCCTACTACTTCATGTTCGGGTTTTCTTTCCCTATGCCGCGTTTCTTCCAGTAAGTGCTCTGCTCCATGAAGTGTGCCCCCGCTCAATGTTCTCCGAATGTGGTCCGTATGATGGTGAGGTTCTTCAATCTAAGCCAATTCTTTGACTTGGATCTAACTGTTAAAGAATTCTTATACTTCTTTGACATAGGCCACATCGAGGGGGTTGAGCCACTACAATTCCGCCATAGGCTCTTTGACCATTCGAGCAAGGGAGATCATGACTGGGCTAAGGAGACTTTGGAGATAACTGGAGAATGGGAGTCTGATTCTTCATCCGAGCTGCGTGTTCCGACGGTTTAGTCCACTCGGTTGCTTTGTGTTTTTACCAAGCTAATTTCTGATTTACTAATTGTCTTCCTTTGCTTTTTGTAGATTCGGAATTCGGCTCGACTCCTAAGACTTCCCTTGATATGATGAAGTTGCATGTTGCATTAGGTATTCCTTCTAAGTACCGAGAGTGGATTTGACTGCTTAGTCCACTTCGCAGAGGAAAAGGTGGGTTGCACCTAAGATAAGAGATAAAACGAATCAAGGCGGAGGCATTAGCTCATCCAATCACTGTTGTAGAGCCAGCCATAAATGAAGGTGGGAAAAAGAGATCTTCCCCGCCTACTTAAGAGATGACAGCTGAGAAAAAGCCAAAGATTTCTTCCGCTGCTCGCGGATTCGTCGGCTGCCCCCAGGCTTGTGATTGACTTAAATTTTTCCAAGGAGGAGAAAGACGAGGCTGCTAGATCTATGCCAATGACGTCTACCGTTCCAAAGGTGGCTAGTTCGATTGCTAATAAGATTGATCATCGTAGAAGTTTCGCCGTACCCCCAGTGCCGAAATTTATGCCAAAATGCCATCGGGGGCTAAGTCTGGTTCACATTTGGAAAGACTTGCCACTATGAAAAGCGACAAGGTAGTCTTTGCTGCTAATGTGGCGCGAAAATACACTGCCATCGCCGCTGAGACTGATTCGTCTACTGAGAAAAATAAGATTGATCGCGTAGGCAGTTACGAGAAATATACCAAGCCTATTTCAGGGGAGGCTGCTGAGATTTATGTGCTATTGAAACCAAATCTGCTTGAAGACATGGATGCGTGTGCCAAGTTTGGTGATGGTGTTAAAAGGGTTGTCTGCCCAAGTTCCTTTGTAAAGCATACGACCAAGTATAAGAGGACTGCTATGCTTGCTATGATGTAGAAAACAATGATTCTGGCAGTCGAGTCTATGTTCCTTAACCAAGAGGATACCAAGACAGCCAAGGGGGAGGCAAAGACTATGGCAGCCGAAGTCTATTCCTCGACCAAGAAGATCAAGAGGTTGGAATCTGTTGATGCACAAAATCAGCGAGGACTTTGGTACAACAGAAAGTATCAAGTTTGTGACCTTCACTAGATTGTTCCGGTCACTGGTGTAGGTAAGTATGTAAATGGACAGAGACAGGGAAG
>JADOBS010300351.1:0-10639 GCA_015708375.1 Cydonia oblonga | reverse complement strand
GTTATTAGTCATGTTTTCTTAGTTACTTAATGACCAACAATTAATAATCATATGTTGTTGGTTTTGATATCAAAATGTGGAGATAAAAACAATAATATGGAATTTAATAGTGTGTTATCATGTATTTCTTGGTCTTTTGATGACGATAACTTATCTGTAACTTGTGCAGAACATGTAACAAAATTTATAGTAAAAATACATTAAAATGTGCAGTTTGCTTTGATTAACCGATGATTTTTAAAAATTAGAATCATATACCACACTGATCTTTGGATTGGTTCGGTATTGTGAACCAAATTTACAAAAAAATAAATAAATAAAAAAAGTCAAATCATTTGGTTTAGCCCATACCAAGGATCTTTGGGTTGGTTCGGTATTGTGAACCAAATTTACAAAAAAAAAAAGAAAAAAAAAGGCCAAATCATTTGGTTTAGCCTAATCTCCTTGGTATGATGTATTTTAGAAATTAGGGAACGGGATTTGACATAACAGAAAAGTTACTCCATTGTGACAGAAAGTTCACAAGTTCGAGTCGTGAAAATAAACTTTTTACAAAGCAAGAGTAATTCCGAGTAAGATATATGTATTTCCAAAGCGAGAGAGCTTTGTGGGCTTGTGATTGCCTTTAAAAAATTACATTTTACTATGAAAAAATAACTAAAGTCCAACAAATTGGCAAAAATTTTAGGGGTGTGCTATCTACACACCGCTTTTTACTTCTCACACTCTTCTTATTAATTTTTGTCATTTGATATTCTTCAATTCATTTGATCTAACGCCCGAAAATTAGAAAGGGTGTGTGATATCACACCCCAATTTTTATAAAGAGTAAATTGTAGCAATGGTCTCTCAACTTTAATCAAATTAGAGCAATGGTTCCTCAACAAAAAATCCATTATTATTGGTCCCTCAACTTATCAAAATGTGCAGCTATGATCATTTTTGTCAAATTTGTCAGAATTTTGTCAAAATAAGTTATGTTGAAATAACCATTGCTACAATTGAGATCATTCAACTCATCAAAACGTGTATCTATGGTCATTTTCGTCAACTTCGTCAGAATTTTGTCAAAATGAGTTATGTTGGAAGAACCATTGCTACAATTAGGTTAAAGTTGAGGAATCATTGCTCCAATTGGATTAAAGTTGAGGGACCATTTCTTCAATTGAATTAAAGTTGAGGGACCAATAGTAATGAATTTTTACTTGAGGGACCATAGTTGCACGTTTTGATGAGTTGAGGGACCAATGGTAATAGATTTTTAGTTGATGAACTGTTACTCCAGTCGAGTTACAGGTGTCTAATATATTCATACCTAATGATTTTCCACAAAATGGTGACGAAAGGGACTCTTATTCAAATTTGATAAATGTTAGTTGATCGTATATTTCATTATAGTTCTATGATTCAGAGTATTATTTCTTATTTGATCCCTTTGAATTGAGTTAAAGTTCAAAACTATTGCTATAATTTACTCTTTTATAAACTAGTATTTTAATTTGGCAAGGAAAAACGTTGCTTTTTCATAAATAACCCGGTCTCTCTTAAACCGATAACTAGAAGGAACGACCCGAAGAATAATTTTCCAAATTCCAAGGGGTCAAAATCGAAATATGACCTGAACCGAAATCTGAATCAACGGCCTCCATTTCTACTTGCGCGAAGTCTCAAAAGACCCAAACCCGCCGTGGCAGACTCCGGGTCCCCGCAGCTCCGCTCCAGTAGAACAAGACCAGTAAACCAAACCAACACCAGCAGCGGATAGTCCAAAACGACGACGCATTAGATCTCGAGTATACATTCGCTGTTTGCTCGCCTAGCTTCGCCTTTATCCCAATTCCCAGATCTCTGTTTCTCCGCTCTCACCTCGCCCGTCTAAACGACGACGGCTTCGCATTTGTGATCGTCTTCAACAGTTAATTCGAACAAGGTAACGTACAATTCTCTCTCTCTCTATATTTTCCTGTCATTCGATCTTCGATTACCGTTGCAATTGATGTGTAATGGATCTTGGTATGATCCGAATTGCAGGCGTACTTTTTCGGAGATGGCGGGCGGCGCCGCTGGCGGTTTTGTGACGAGAGCGTTCGAGTCTATGCTGAAGGAGTGCTCTCCTAAGAAGCATGCAGATCTTCAGAAGGCTATTCAGGCTTATTTAGGTTTCATTCTGATTCCCTTGTGAATACGTTTATGCATACACATTGCGTATTCGCATGTATTTTTCGGACTTTGGATGATCCGGTGTTCAGTTTGGTTTCGAGATTGTTGAATTGTTTGTTTTTTGTATTTTTAGCGTGAAATGCGGTATTTAGAGTTAGATGAAATCAAATTTTGTTGATGATTGCTTCACGGGTTGGAGTATGTCAGTATAATGCACAATTTTGTTGGTTTTGTAATGCTTTATGTGTTTGATCTGAACAAATTCCGGCGTTCTGGGAATGGATGAATACTCAAATGTCTATTTAGGGTTTTGTAGCGTCAGTGCGTTTGCTCGCTAATTTTTCTAAAGCTTGTCAGATTGGAAAACTAAAGCCTTTAGTTAGTTTGTCTTGTTGACGTATGTTACTTCTGTTTATGAATGATCTTTCTTCCATTCAGCATTGGTGATTAATTTCAGTTATCTCTCTCTCTCATGCGTGTTTCTGTGTCTCTTTAGATAGTACGAAAGAGGTCAACCAGACTCAACAAACCGAACCAAGTGAGAAGAATCAAGCTACAACTTCAGCTGACGACGGAAGGTCTGTATTTGTAGTTCAATTATTAATTCATTTTTCTGCCCCATACTCTATTCCTCCTTTTAATAAGCGGATTTGTAGAATTTTTTTTTATTATGTTTTTATGGGATTAATGACATGATCAGATGTATAGGTCCACTAATTTTGACTTTTGGAATTACTGCTGTTTTGTAGTTCTCCTGAAACAGAAGGTGAAGCTGCAAAAACTGATACAGAACCAGGTCAGTCTCAAACTAAGGAGGCAGAGTCTGTTGCCAAGCCGGCGATCACCACCACAACTATTTCAACTGTCCTAGCAAAGGCCGGGAACACCTTAGAAGGAGCTCAGGCAGAGCTTGTTTTGAATCCCCTACGACTTGCATTGGAGACAAAGAACTTGAAAGTCCTAGAACCTGCTCTGGATTGCCTTCATGTATGAATTTTCATTTCTTGATTTGCAGATTTAACATTACTTGCTTTCAAGATATTGATATTTTACGGAATCCTTACACAAGGCATCAAGAAATTCATTGTTCTATCAGTGTCTGCATTCTTAAATGATTAGCCATTTGTTCGTGCTAGCATTACATATAGTTGTAGATTTCTATAATTCGTAATTCGTGCACCTACCTTGTAGTAGCTAACTAGTACTTCAAATTTCATAAGCACAGAAACTCATTGCATATGATCATTTAGAGGGAGATCCTGGTTTAGATGATGGTAAAAGTGTACCGCTGTTCACAGACCTTCTGAACATGGTTTGCAGTTGCGTTGACAACTCATCACCTGATAGGTATGTGCCATGTGCATTGGTTGTTTCCCCTCAATATACGTGGCTTGTTATTCTTATTTATTTTGAGAAATGATGTGCAGTACCGTTCTGCAAGTGTTGAAGGTTCTTCTTACTGCCGTGGCATCCACGAAGTTCAGAGGTAAGTTGTCGGGGATTCTTGGGTATCAAGTATCAAGTATAATTTTTCTAGTTTATTATTTGACTTTTATAGTCTGCTCTTAGTTGGGCCTTTTATCCATGTAAATGCACTCATGTGTACTATGGTACTGGGTCCTTTCTCCGTAATATTCGTCATTAGTATGTGCATATGGTTGCTTGCTTTGCAGTCATGCATATACATTTAGCTTAAATGTTGTCAATCTGTGCATATGCATTTTGGTTCTGGTTCATTGTGCCTTTTGTTTGCTGCAATTTTAATGCGAAAAATTATTCTTTTTATTTAAAACTTGTTCAAATGCAGTACATGGGGAACCTTTGCTGGGAGTTATCAGAGTGTGCTACAATATTGCTCTGCACAGGTAATTTTACATTTGTATAAAGGATCTCATTATCAAGTTCAAGCAGTGCTAATGAAAGTTTGGGCTTGTAGCAAGAGTCCCATAAACCAAGCAACGTCAAAGGCAATGCTTACGCAGATGGTCAGCATCATATTCAGGAGAATGGAGACTGATCCGGTATGGATTTGAATCCTTTAGTTCTGTATGCCTTTATCTGTAGTCTCTCGTACAACTGTACAGGAGAGGCATACATTTGAGTTGTTTTACCCTTTATTCTAGAAAGTTTGTGATTTCTTGAAGGGACTTGAGGTTGCATCATCTGGTTCCGGTGGACATATAGAAGCCATTTCAGGACAAACTTCAAATACTGAAGGCGAAGAAAGTTCCTCAGAAGGACAAAGTGAGAAAGAAATGACTTTAGGAGATCAACTTAACCAGGTCAAAGATACACCCATTGCATCTGTTGAGGAACTTCATAATCTTGCTGGCGGTGCTGACATCAAGGTACATGGTTTTCTTTATTTATCTATGTTCTCAAGAATTTAGCAGTCTAATCTGTGTTTTCCACAATTTACTATGCATCCCCATTCTGGCTATTTTATGTAACCCAAGTTTTCTTTTTACTAAGACTGTCCTTGCTATTTTGTTTAGGGCTTAGAGGCTGTCCTGGACAAAGCTGTGCATCATGAAGATGGTAAAAAGATACCCAGGTTTGGATATGATTTTATTGTTTAAGATATCTCTTTCTCTGATTCAATATACACCAAATGATTTTACATCAGACTGCTCATAACTGCATTGGATTTTTTTTAGAGGGATTGACCTCGAGAGCATGACCATAGTTCAACGTGATGCCTTACTGGTTTTCCGCACTCTTTGCAAGGTTGGCATTTTGATCAATGTTTTCCAACTGTTGACTGAAATTCCTAGCCTCCATGAATCTTAAATCTGTTGTTTGTAGATGGGGATGAAGGAAGACAACAATGAAGTTACATTGAAGACGAGGATTTTGTCTCTTGAGCTGTTGCAGGTTATATTAGTAATTTAATTTGTTCTTGTACGCGCTTGCTTTATCGATGGATGCTTAACTGAAAAAAACAGGCAATATTGTTAAGTAATCGAGAGTAGTATTTAAAAGACAATGGAAGGAAAACGAGTGATTTGGGAATGCTGAATTTGATTTTTTTTATATGCTTAAGGAGCATTCTTATATTTATGTGCAGTGTTTTATGAATAATGTAATTAATTCTATGGTATTTCAGGGTTTATTGGAAGGGGTTGGCCATCCATTTACTAGGAACTTCCATTTTATTGACTCGGTGAAAGCATACCTTTCATATGCTTTGTTGCGGGCTTCAGTTTCCCAGTCTCCTGTCATATTTCAGGTTTACATTTATCTTTCTTTCCTCCAATTTTAATGGAATATGCTATGAGATTAGTGCTTCTGATTATACATTTCCTTCCTGCAGTATGCAACTGGAATTTTTTTAGTGCTATTGTTGCGATTCAGAGAAAGCCTTAAGGTAGGTGTATGATTTAACAAATAGATACAAAGGTTACCTTGATATATTCAGTTCCTTACGCCAACAAATTTTATTCAGGGTGAAATAGGCATCTTCTTTCCCTTGATAGTTCTACGATCACTGGATGGCTTGGAATTTCCAATTAGCCAGAAATTAAGCGTTCTTAGGTATGTTGGCTTTTCTGGTTGTTACATGTGTAGTATTATGCGCATGTTATTCTCATTAATACTTGGTGGCATTCACTTTCAACACGTCTTAGGAGAACCTTATGATTTTCTTTTTTTTGTCTGGTCTTCTAATGAGGTTTTCATTTGCAGGATGGTTGAAAAAGTTTGCAAGGATCCTCAGATGCTTGTTGACATATTTGTGAACTATGATTGTGATCTTGAGGCGCCAAACTTGTTTGAGCGTATGGTACGATTTTGCATACTGTTTCACATTCTGTTTCTATCCATTTTTTTTTCTTTCTTGTTCATCTAATACATCTGCAATGTTTTCTGTTTTCTGACTGTTACTATAGGTTACAAGTCTATCCAGAATTTCTCAAGGGACTCAAAACACAGATCCAAATACGGTTGCTGTATCACAGGCAACCTCAATTAAAGGTTCATCTCTTCAGGTAGGTTTACCAACTTACTCCTTTCCTAGATTCATCATATGTTTATTCCTGCTAGATATTCATTGGTGTTACCAGAGGTTGCTGGATGACCGCTTTTTCCTTGACCTTGCCAGTGTCTCGTGAATGTGGTTAAATCACTAGTTGATTGGGAAAAGTCACGTGGAGAATCAGAAAACCAGAGTAATAAGACTCGGTCTCTAGATGGAGAAGCTAAAGAGTCTATTGATGTGACCAGTAACTTTGAGAAGGCAAAAGCTCATAAATCTACATTGGAAGCTGCCATCTCTGAGGTAATTAATCTGCATCAAATTTCTTAACTTGATTAACCTGGATAATATATATTTTCATATAACTATCATGTTTTTCTGATAACTGATCTGTCACTACTCTGGAACTGATTTGGAAGATTAATAATAATGCAGTTCAATAGGCAACCAGTAAAGGGTGTAGAATATCTGAAATCCAATAAATTGGTGGAAAATACACCCAGTTCAGTTGCCCAATTTTTGAGAAGTACTCCCAGTCTGGACAAGGTGGAATCTCTGTTCTATATATGTTGCTTTTCTACAATGATACAGACTTCTTAGTACTTAAATGATTTTTTTTGTCAGGCTATGATTGGGGAATATTTGGGTCACCATGAAGAATTTCCTCTTGCTGTGATGCATGCTTATGTGGATTCCATGAAGTTTTCAGGAATGAAGTTTGACACTGCAATTCGTGAACTTCTTAAAGGATTCAGACTTCCAGGGGAAGCTCAAAAGATAGATCGCATCATGGAAAAATTTGCAGAAAGGTATTGGGGGTGTCTCTGAATGTTTTGTTGCTGTCTGTTTCCTTAATTTTCTGTGTATAAATGTATACTGAGTATGCTTGCATGGTCAAGCATATGATTCTAACATATGTAATCCATGAAAATGTGTAAAATCCAATCTAGTGAGATTATATACCATTTTTATTGCTGGACAGTGACGTTGTTGAATGTATTTCATGCGCAGATATTGTGCAGATAATCCAGGTCTTTTCAAAAATGCAGACACCGCATACATTTTAGCATATGCAGTTATAATGTTGAATACTGATGCGCATAATCCAATGGTGTGGCCTAAAATGTCCAAGTCGGATTTTATACGCATTAATGCTGTGGATGACGCAGAAGAGTGTGCTCCAACTGAACTTCTGGAAGAAATCTATGATTCAATTGTTAAAGAAGAGATAAAGATGAAAGATGAGACTGCTGGTCTTGAGAAAAGTGGAAAATATAAGCTAGAAGGTGAAGAGAGAGGCCGCCTTGTCAATATCCTTAATCTGGCTCTTCCCAGAAGTGCTTTGTCCGTTGATACTAAGTCTGAAAGTGAAGCTATCATTAAGAAAACACAAGCTATATTTCGGAATCAAGGAGCAAAAAGAGGGGTCTTCTATACTACACAACAATTAGAGCTAGTAAGGCCTATGGTTGAAGCTGTAGGATGGCCTTTGCTTGCTACTTTTTCTGTTACAATGGAGGAGGGTGAGAATAAGTCGAGGGTTGTTCTCTGTATGGAGGGATTTAAAGCTGGAATACACATTACACATGTTCTTGGAATGAATACCATGCGCTATGCCTTTTTAACATCTTTGGTCAGGTAAATAGTCTTGTCTTTTTTTCTGCCAAATGTTTCTGTATTTCTACATCTATTTAATTTGTTGTTACGCTTTTGACACACATTTTGTAGGCCCAATCTGTAATGTATTTCAACGATCCAACTTGTCTATATTTCAATTCATCATTCATAGATCATCCTTGCAAAAAGTTAGACAAATCCAAAACCATTAACACATTCATTGTAGTGAAGAAAATGGACAAATATAGTTCTACAAACAAACACATAAAATGACTACCATTGAATCCAAGGTCATATGGTTTCGGCTTTGGATGATTTTTGGCACATATGATCTTTGAGGGAAGACCTAAATAAAGACGGTTGGATCATTGAAATATATTATGGAGTGGGCTCAACAAAAGTGTGTCCCCTGATCCGTACCTTGTATATATATTTAGTGTGAAAATATGTATCTTGATCTGGAAAGAATTGTGTTGTGTATCACAGTTTTGAAATTTGATGCAAAAACAAAATTCATGATAATGCTAATTGAGCTTTGGATTTTGGTTCTCAGATTTACTTTCTTGCATGCTCCGAAGGAAATGCGTAGTAAAAATGTGGAAGCACTGCGAACTCTACTCTCTCTTTGTGACTCAGAGACTGGCTCCCTTAGAGATACATGGAATGCAGTATTAGAATGTGTTTCTCGGCTTGAGTTCATTACTTCCACTCCTTCTATAGCAGCAACAGTCATGCAAGGATCAAACCAAATCTCCAAAGATGCTCTTCTTCAATCTTTAAGAGAGTTGGCTGGAAAACCTTCTGAACAAGTATTTGTGAATAGTGTTCAGCTTCCTAGTGATTCTGTAGTGGAGTTCTTCACTGCACTCTGTGGTGTATCAGCTGAAGAACTAAAACAAACTCCAGCTCGCGTGTTTAGCTTGCAAAAACTTGTTGAGATCAGCTACTACAACATGGCTCGTATACGCATGGTATGTTTTTAACTAGTGAAACCCTTATTTTTTTGCTTGTAAGTTAGATGGTGAATCTTGTGAAGTCTGTTGCTGGTAGTCATGTGATGCTCTATAGTAATAGTAAATTGGTTAATGCCCTTTATTGACATTGGATCCGTTGGATGCCCTTTGCACCTTTGGATTAAACAATAGAAGGTACCCCTGTCTCATCTCATAAAATTCCCCATTTCTTGTTGGGGTTGCATTCTATCCTTTGTTTTTTGTACAATTATCAGTTTCTTTATGCAACAGAACAAGTTGGCACAATGGGTCAATGTTCTTAAATGTTGACTGTGGGCCACATGCTTATTAAAATCTAAAACTTATCAGATACCATGGCAAGCTTAAGGAAAATCAGGATGTTCTTTGTCCTTTATTCCATTTATTTTAGTTTCACATTATAAGATGAACCCCAGCCTACTATCTTGGAGCCAGTGGGGTTAATATTTGATTGGTTCTTTTCATTGGATAACCCTTATTTACCCTTTGATTGGTTCTGGTATTGTTTGATTGGTCCATAGATTAAGCTCACTTCAGGCATTTCTATGCATGCATGATTACATTCTGTAGTTCAGTTCGTATTTGAAGTTGTTCACTAAGGAAATTGAATCGTGACATGTGAAGTGTGACTTAGCATAAGGTGTCTGCATGAAGATAATCATCATTAGCCGCATGTCATGAAGTGTTATTTTGTTCTGTGCTTTGGTTGTTTTTAATTAATCCATATTTTGACTGTCTAATAATGTCTTACAGGTCTGGGCTAGAATATGGTCTGTTTTGGCAAACCACTTTATTTCAGCTGGGAGTCATCGTGATGAAAAAATTGCTATGTATGCAATAGATTCTCTGAGGCAGCTTGGTATGAAGTATCTGGAGCGAGCGGAACTTGCCAATTTCACATTCCAAAATGACATTCTGAAACCTTTTGTTGTTCTTATGCGCAATAGTCGAAGTGAAACCATAAGGAGCTTAATAGTTGATTGCATTGTTCAAGTATGTGGACATAATATACTTTCCCGATTGCACTCCTTTCTTCTTATTTATTTTTTCAATATACAACTATCCTGCTAGACTGCTACGAATAAAATTGATTCTTTTGCCCTTTTTCAGATGATAAAATCCAAAGTAGGGAGCATCAAGTCTGGATGGCGTAGTGTTTTCATGATTTTTACAGCTGCTGCAGATGATGAATTGGAATCAATCGTTGAGAGTGCATTTGAAAATGTTGAACAGGGTAACAATTTCTTTTACATTTCTTCATTACATATTGATGTTTTTATTCATCTTCACAATTTTTGTATTATCTAATACGGTGAAATTTGCAGTTATCTTGGAACACTTCGATCAAGTAGTTGGAGATTGTTTCATGGACTGTGTCAACTGTCTTATCAGGTTTGCTAATAATAGAACTTCACACCGTATAAGTTTGAAGGCTATTGCACTTTTACGCATATGTGAAGATCGTCTGGCAGAGGTTTGTTAGTCTTTTTTTGCTTGCTGCATGTTGAACCTATCATTTGTATACTAATACATAACATTTCCTCTTCGTGAATGCCTTTTCATTCATTGCATGTTGCTTTCACATATTTCCTTCAGTATTTGTCTTTGGCAGATACCATAAATATCCTGAACTATGTTAGTAGCAAATTGAATCCATAAAAGTTTAGGTGAAGTTTATAAATTGGAATAATTGGGTTTGATAATTTATCCTACATGATACTCCATTTAGCTTTGTGAGATTGTCAGTATGACATGACAACAGGTGGAGGTCCTGGACAGAACTTATTGTTCAAATGGTTAAGAAAAAAGAAGAAAGAAAAAGGGTTACTTAGCTTTTTAATTTATTTTATTGATAGTCTGGTGACTGGCTATTTAGCCAAAAAAAAAAAAAAAAAGC
>JADOBS010300350.1:0-10638 GCA_015708375.1 Cydonia oblonga | reverse complement strand
TTTTTTTTTTTTTTTTTTTTTTTTTTTGACTTTGTTAATTAACTAATGAGTGAATTATGAGTGATGCTGCACTTACCACCTATTTGTATCTTCATTTGTATTATCTCTCTAATAGAGGTAGAGTTCGTGAACGATTGTGAGTCATATCTCTATTAGAGAGATTGTACAAATGATGGTACGATTAGGTAGTAAGAGTCATGGGCGAAGCTACAGAGGAGCAAGGAGGGGCGGGCCCCTCCTCTCGCCGGAAAAGAAGCCCAGTAGCGGGTAGCCACCCCTCTCAGTCGGAAAACCTGCAAGCCCCCTAGTTCCTCTAATGCAGTACAACATCTGTTGTGCGTAGACCTTCGTTTTTTTTTCTTTCAAATCCCAAGTACTATTGGCGTATAGCGAAGAAATAAGACGAAATATGAGCATTTCCGGTGTGAGTTGAAGTTGCGTTGCAGAAGCGGCGGTTCAAATGATTTGCGAGGAAGAAGAAGGGGGCCAACTATTTAAATTGAAACGCACAGTTTCATTTTTGTTGTGGCTACCAATGAAAATACAGCTACGAGCCACTTTTAATTGTTTTCTTATTTTTTTATAATTATTTTTTAATATTAACAAAAGATTTCAGAGCATTAATTTTATTAATCTAGAGTTTGGAGTTTTATAAAAAATAGTAAATCGCTGTAAGAAGTGTACTTTTCTCATACTATCGTATTCACTAAATTATTAAAATAAAAATTTTGATAATTTTGAATGTTATATGTTAAATAATAAGCTTAATTAAATATAAAATTGAAGCTTCAATACAAGTATAATTTTTTTTTTTCAGATGTAAAACACTTATGTATATGATATATACATAATAAATTTACTCAAATACGTCTAGGTTCCTGCCTAGGCGTTAGATGATATATAAATAAATTTACTCAAATCTGCCTAAGCGCTAGGCTTCAGTTAGTAGCCCGACTAAACCTAGATTCTTTTAGGACATTTAACCTTAATTATGAACAACATTAATATTGCCTACTATCTAAAAGGATTTTATTGTCTACAAATTTTGGAGACCTTTTACGGTTTTAAATTCCGCCCCTCTTCCTGACTATTTTTGGCTTCGCCACTACTAAGAGTAGCATTTTTGGTGAATTATATTTACCATAGCGGTGACATTATTTGACCAATTGACGGACACTTATTTTCTCTATTTTTGTTGAACCATGCAGACTGGAATACTCCTTGGTGATGCAGGACTTGACAGAGTGATCCAACATTTTCGTCCCGAACAAGAGAATCCCATATTTCCTTTTACTAATCAAGAAGTACTCAACGTAATATCACTGTTTGGATTCACACTCTTCTGCTTCTTGATCGGAGTCAAAATAGACTTGGGATTAGTATCGAAAACCGGAAAAAAGGCTATCTACAACGGCGTGTTAACCTTGGTAGTGCCTCTAATAGCCGGCTTCTTAACGCTGCTCTTCCTCTCCTGGGAGTGGTCCTTAAACGCGGACGAAGTTGTGCAGCTTATTTTCGTAACAGCAATGGATATTCAGGCTCCGTCTACCGTCATTGCTTGCCTCCTCACCGAGCTCAAGATCCTGAACACCGAACTTGGCCGGCTCGCGTTATCTTCGGCACTCGTCTGTGACTTCTTTAGCATTGCCCTAACTACTGTTGCGACGTTGGTGAAAGTCTTGCAGAACGATGTATGGAGGGGCGTGATGGACATTGGGGTGATGATAATCTATACTCTATCTGTTTTCTGTGTTTTCCGTCCAATAATGTTTTGGATTGTGAAAAGAACCCCTGAAGGCAGCCCTGTCAAGGATTCATACATTTTCTTCATCCTGCTGGCATTTTTGGGATCTGGATTGTTTTCCCATTGGTGCGAGCTCCCGATCATGATTGGCCCTTTGATCTTAGGGTTCGCTGTGCCAGATGGGCCCCCACTAGGAGCTACTTTGGTCAAAAAGCTTGACTTTATGGTCAATAGGGTTTTCATGCCAGTTTTTGTGACCACTTCCTTGATGAGGGTTACTGTATCCTTAGAAATGCCTCCGGCTCATAGAAGGGTGGTATTAGGCACCGCCATTGTTACTTTTGTGATTTTCTTGAGCAAATTTGCAGCCTCTATGGTGACTCCTTTGTGTTGCAAGATGCCTCTGAGGCATGCAGTGGCATTGGCTCTCATAATGTCCAGCAAAGGCGTTGTTGAGATAGCTGCATACACCATCGCTAAAGAAACTTGGGTATGTAAACTTTTACATCAACTATATAATATTACGTGACATGTGAATATGGTGTTAGGAGTCAAGATATAAACTAATAAATAGTACTTGTTTTAGTCTGAATAGATTTATTAGACTATGTAATTATTGTCGCGAACTGATTTTTCTATATTGCTGACCACATCTTTAATAATAGTAGAATCCAAATGCACATTCATATTTTGGTCGCGATATTACAACAAAATGCTACGAAAATATTAAGTATAACAAACTCTTGTCGGAATGTGATTAGGTTCATTATACCATGTCGTATTGTTATGACACACTATAATTTCTTTATTGCTAACAACCTCTCTAATAGAAGTACTAGAACCGGACCTCTAACACATTCATGTTCTCCATGGTTTCTTTTGTTATGTGCAGGTTATAGTTTCTGGGGTCTTTAACCATATGATGTTCATAGTTTTATTGAATGCAATTGTCGTGCCACCTCTTGTGAAGTACTTGTACGATCCTAAGAAAAAATATGCAGGCTACCACAGAAAAACCCTTCTCAATTCCAAACCCAATTCGGAGCTCCGAATTCTCGCATGCATCAACAGAGCTGATAACACCCCCGCCATCATCAACCTCATCGATGCCTCATGCCCGACTCGAGAAAGCCCCATCGACCTCTACGTTCTTCACCTCATCGAGCTAGTTGCTCGAACCACCTCCGTCTTAATCTCGCACAACTTACAAACGAGAGCCCTCTCCAATTATTCGTACTCCGATAACATCATCCGTTCGTTCGTTCAGTTTATGAAAGAGAATGAAGAAGCAGTCTTTGTGCATGTATTTACGGCTATATCTCCACCCCTATACATGTACGACGACGTATGCACCCTCGCGCTGGACAAAAACACAGCGCTCATAATCCTGCCGTTCCATCGAAAGTGGTCGGTTACTAACGGGTCTACAGAGTCGGAAAATCAAGCCGCAAGGACGCTCAATTGTCGGGTCCTCGAAACCGCACCGTGTTCAGTTGGCATTCTTGTGAACCGGGGTCACGTAAAATGCACCAACTCCTCAGTATCACCAGCAGAAACGTATCGAGTTGCATTGGTTTTCATCGGAGGGAGTGATGACTGGGAGGCGCTTATGTTCGCGAAACGCATGGTTAGGGATGCGTCCATTAGCCTGACGGTGATTCGGCTAGTGGACGCGTCCGAGGACAAAGAAAGTTTCACCAACTGGGAGGTGGTGCAGGACAATGAAATGTTGAAGGAAGTGAGGCATAATGGTATAGGGTACGTGAGTTATGTAGAAGAACACGTGGCCGACAGCACTCAAACGACAAGGAAAATACGGTCGTTGATGGACGAGGATGAATACGACCTGTACATAGTAGGGAGGAGATACAACGTGAGAAGCCCTCAGACATTGGGTCTTGAGCAATGGAGTGAGTTCCCGGAACTTGGGGTTATTGGCGACATGCTTGCCTCAGCGGATTATTGCTGCAAATTTAGTGTGTTGGTGATTCAGCATCAGCAACAAGGGACTAGCTTGTAGGTGTTGGCTACTTAGGGAATTAGGAGACTTTTTTTGGTGTATAACACCATCACATGATGATTCCACCAAAATTATAGCACGATATTTAGTTTTTTTTTTTTTTATCAATTTTCTTAGAAAATGAACATATTGATCATGTCGTTCACACCATATTATAACATGTGCAGTGCATGATAACAAATGTTTTCTCGCTACTTAGTGAGTCAAAAACGAAAAAAATGTTTCGAAACCCACAATTTTGTAGCACTACTTCTTGTAAAAATTCTCTGGAAGAAAAATGGAGAGGTGGTAGAATAAGTTGTATGAAAAGGAAAATGCTACGGACGAGCTCTTCTCAGCCAGCAGAGGCTGGCCCTTGTATCTTGAGCCACGGTTTTGCGTTGCAAAAAGGCTTCAAACATGAACTTGTCAAATATCGATGTACGTTAGAAGGATGTTAGCAGCCAGTTGAACTGCATACTGAACATTTCACAATACGTAGCTTTGCCGTTGCATGTTCATGGCCGTGGAAGCAAGCATTTATCGAATCATAACGTTACGATAAAAAATAAAAAATAAAAACAACCAGCAGCAGCAGCAGCTATACTTGTATTTATATTCAAGATAATCATAGCCATTGACAAGTATGAAACAAGCAAATAAAGGGGGAAGCAACGAACGGAAAAGAATGTGACTATCTAAACAGGAATTACACAACCACCCGTTGCAAACGTCAGTTGGAAGTAAAATTCTATGCTTTTATAATACAAGTCTTTACAGACTTATCAAGAAGTAACTAGCAACAGAACTCGACAACTGACTTACATTACCAGAAAATGTGTTAGTGTTCTCCGCGTGACCTGCAGGCAACGCATGCAAAGTTGTAAAAGCGCAAAGAGACTAAATTTGCAGAAGATCAAGAACAGCAGTGTTAGTCAAGCTAATTTAACAACCCAACTAATCTCTCTGATATTCGAACCCTTTTTGTCTCCACAATCTGCACAGCCCCCTCAACAGGATAGCAGAAAACCTATGCAGGAGGCCGATCCTGTCAATACTTCATGCATTATCTTTGTATGCACAAAAAACAAGCATCCTCACGACGGTTTTCCATTTAAGAGGTCAGTCAGTTCAGCATCTAATGAAGCGTATGACCTAAATCAGTTTATATGCTGGATTTCATGCCCCATATCCTCGTGGGGTAGAAACATGCCTATACTTAACCTGAGCTTCCTATGCCACCATGCAGTACATATAGTTCACTTAAACATATTTACGAGAGTAATCTTGAATCATAGATATAATTCACTTAAACATACAATCTGTGATGTATTATTCAAAGGTTTGAATTCCTAATCAGAAAACAAAATTGACAATACCTAATTTGATGTGATGCATAGTCAAATTACTTCTCACATTTCTGTTTCAAGCTATTTTGATTTAATCGAGAATGGAGCTTCGGTTATTTAAACTCTTCAGGAAAAGAAAATGAAACTAAAAACTAATTTCTAGAACATAGTAAACCAGAAAAAGTCAGTCCGTCAAAGCGTACGAACAAATCTTCTGGGAACATGATGCCCTGTAGACGTAGGATGCACAAGTAGTTTGTCCTCCTCTTTGTGTTCCTCCCTGTTTCTTGTTTCTTATCCAGAAGGGCCAAACCTTCACAGAACTACAGAAAAGTTCTCAACTCCATTTAGCATAATACGAGAAATCATTTCATCAGAAGCATGACTTAATTTCAAGTTCAGAAAGTATTCAATGCCGTTAATTATTCTAGCACTTCCATTTTTTTTTCCTCAGTATAATTTTTTATGAACTGTTTATTTACTACAGAATCACAGATATGCAGTATCACAAGCTCAACTTTGAGTTTTTACAGTAATTATTACTTCCATGACTATCATTTGAATTTTGAAAATTCAAATTCACGAACGTTAAATTCAGCATTTGAATATTTCCTTACTAGTAGATATTTAAGAGGATGTCAAAAAGATAAGGTATAGTAAGAGATTGTCCCTTATAAGCCACTTGATTTGTTTTCTATCTATAAAGGCTTGTTTTCTATCTATACAGGCTTACTGCACAGGCTTTCCAATTCAAAATTTTGACACAGGATATTAATTAACGAAACATAATCTTATAATTAAGAGATAAAAATGACCAGATCAGGCCCAAAGTTCCAGCTTTCAAGTGCTAGCATACTTGCATTGTTAATATTATTTATATAAGACAATGTATCGAAAGCTGTGTGTTATATGCGGCAAAAGTCAGTAAGAAGTCACGTTTTCAAGAATTATAGCGTTCATGCATACTGTAGAAAGCAACTTAAAATTGTTTGATAAGAGCAAAATAGGCATTCCATACAGTTACCTTGGAACAAAAACTAACAAACTATTCTGCAGTGTTGTCAGCTGAAAGGAAGAAAACAAGGAAACAGGATCGAAGAGCTGACAGCCAATAAGGAAAAGAAGATTTAATTGCATAACTAAATCTCACAAGATCAAGTGAAAAGAAAGTGGAGCATCCCGATTAAGGACCAAGATTGTATAGATAAATTTTCCCATGTGTACACCCTGATAAGCAAAACTTAAAACTGTACAATAAGGATAAATAAGACTTTCTCTACAATTACCTTTGAACAAAAATCAGACAACCCATTCCACAGTGTTGTCAGCTGAAATGCAGAAAATAAAGGAACAAGAACCAGCACGCTAACAAAAGGTAAAAGTAAGAGTTTATTCTATAGCTATGTATCTCATGAGCTTAAAAGAAAAAGAACGATGAGCATCTAGATTAGAGGCCAATATTTGCTAAAAAGGATGAGAAGGGGCAATGAGCTTCTATATTCAAGCAAGTGAGAAGGCAAGTGACTCTTATTCCTTGTTACCGAATTTTTTGGCAATTATAGGACGAACATCATCAGCATTAACCAAGGTCTCTAAGAAGGGAAGTAACGAAATCAAAGCACTATCAGACGGATCATCAAACCAACTCTTTATTGGAATTCCATTATTAACTTGCAAGCGGAAGACCTGAAATAGTCAAAAGAGAATAAAGGTAAAACAATCAGTTTATTCAGTAATAACAAGGTTCATTCTTTTCACTTTTTCTCTCTGCCTTTATGAGTATTTTGCAGGTACAAGTATAGTAGGCTAATTATCACTTTCTCCCTTTCTTCATCTCTCCCCTCTTTTTTGCCTACTAAACATATTTTGGTACAACTAGGGTTTTTTTTTTTCACCAGGAATAAGACCAGTTTCTATTTAGTAGCCACTGCAACTGCCAGCTTCAAAAACATAAAGAGTACTGTTCGAATCATAAAATTTTATTTAGGCAAAAGAAGAAATTAATAATATAGAATCTGAAATAAAGTGCGAGTTCTCAAGCAATAGAACAACCCATAAGGCAAAAAATAAGGCAGATAAAAAAATAAGTAAATTCCAAGCAATTAACACAAAAGCCCAAGGGCTATACCTGTGGAGTATTATCAATTATGGCAACTTTCGCAAGATCAACACCCAAAACTGTCAAATCTTTAGTGTAACTGCCATCCAAGAAAATGCATGATTCACGATAAACTCGGCGAGATATAAACTTTGCATATGGATCCAATATATCAAGAAGTTGCGCTGCATATATGCTTTGGCTGGCAGTAAAAATAACAACTTCAAACATTTCTGCCACACTCTCCAAGAAAGTTTGCAGGTGAGGCCTCCGTTTCACATATACCGTGTGCTCTTTCATGTTGAAAAAGACAGTAAATGTGAAGTCCGCATCATCTCGATGTTCCAATGTAGAATGAACCAGTGTTTCTGCACGTATAGCAACATTACATTTCAGCAACCTATCATCAACGTACATTTCTCAAATGAGCTCTAAAAATCACACTGAGATTAAACTGAAAAATATCTAAGTAGAAAACTGGATCTGCGGGAACCCTAGTTGATCTATCCCTGCTAAGGGCATGATTGGTATGGTGATCCATATTTGTACCTTATCATTTATATCGTATTTGGAAATAGTATTTCTGACTGATTAAATATTTTCCCAAAAGATCAGACAAAAGTCAACCAAATAGAGAAACGAAAAAGGAAAAATAACATTCTTAGGGCCTTGGTGTACTGTATTCTAAGCCTAAATTATAAATACACAACCACTCACATACGTACATGTGCACATGTTCACGTGTAAGGTATAAACTGAAAGAATAAGAGATTTGCTTTCTAGACGGAGGCCAGATTGTATATGTGGCACTTATACCAACCAATCACAGGGTCCTATATAAGCACTATTAACTGCATTTACAAATGTCAACACATTTGAGACAAAATTAACTGAAAACCTTTTTTTAAAAAACACTGTTCACCGAACTGGGTCACAGTTTGTGTCATTATGAGCAAACAAAGACTGAAACATAAACATATAACATTTTCTATATAGCATTATGTATGATATTAAGAGATATGGTTTTCTTGCACACCTATGTACAAAGAGAGTGAATGTGCCAAAACTTCAACTAAACAATGGATAGAATCCTAAAATGTTGCACTGAGACCGGAAATGGGTAACAAACTTCATTAGTAATTTTCAACATTATGGCTTTCAATTTTGACTTGTAGGCATTTTGTTAGTATACCATCTTCATGTAGATTCAGGACGAGGTTCTCTACCAGTAGCCTAGATCAATGGACTCTGATGAACTTTTTAAGGGAACTAAATGATTTCAATATAAATTCATTAGAAAAATTAAAGAATATTTGTCATTTAAGTCTTAAGATAACATTTAACAGGTAAAATTTCCAAAATTAGCAATTAAAATGGACCAACTGGCCTAAAAAATATGTCCGATGTAACATTAAATGATCTTAAAAATATGTTAGATGTAACGTTAAATGATGACAAGATAGCACATAACCATATGAAAACACATGCGTATAGCATTACTTACCATCCAAATCAAGTACAAGAGTTACAGACTTTCTTTTTGAAGCTTCCCCAGACAATATGTTGGGTTGATAATTTGATACCACCTCTGATAATTCTGGTAAGTTTTTTATGAACAACTGTGGATCAAAGGACTCTGCCTGATTTGAGTCAGAAGAGTTAACAGCCGTTTCCAGGTTGAAGGGGCTCATCTGACCAATTCCCAAATACATTTCAGCACAATTTGTATCTATCATGGCTTCTTCACATGATTTGTCATCATTAGTATTAAAATTACTGCTTCTGATTGTGTCTTCTAGGAAAGGCAATAACATGTATTGCTCAGACACATCAAAAAACATATTTGGTTCAGCTGATTTGTAGTCTTGGAAGCAATTCATTTCACTTATATCATCATGAAATGCATTCTCGTCGAAGGGTAAGCTTGAAATTATCATGTCAGAAATGTAGAAATCTGATACATCGCAAGTTCGAATATCACATGAACTTCTGTTATCATCAATGTCACCAGCTCCTAACACTGAAAAGGCAGGACAAGATTAGCATATTAGATATTATCTCTTGTCTGAACATGTAACATTACATTACATTAATTGACAAGGAAGATTAGATTATTTATATGAAACACGTTTACCAGTTTACCACCCGAAAGTGGTTGAATTTTATTTGGTGAAATAACCTAATATACTGAATAAAGTTTGAGGATAGCTTTACACTTGGTTCAGGGCTAACACATACCTATCCTATTTGTTCCTTTTTTAATTGTAAAAAAGAACTGAGAAGGGGTTGTTTTTATTCAACTTTGACTGGGGTTTCAATGGAAAAACCACAAATACCCCGTAGATTCTCTATACGTTCAATCAACTGAGTTTGAGACATACCTGCATCAATGTCAGCATGTGGTTCACTATTTTGTTCGCCATTCACTTCACTGGACTTCAAAGCAGGAGAGAAAATTGTCTTTATGTCTGATGGGCAGGCCTGACAGGAGTCCTGGAATTAATAAACAACCGTTGTTATTCAAGCTTAAAAGGAATTTTAAGGCCCACAAGGTGCAATTCTAGAAAACCTTGAGCAAGAAGACAAAGATGAGAATAATGAATTTTCATTTACAGATTACTCAAACTTCATGAAATTAAAGGCAATGCACTGTGAAATGACAACACCGTAACTTCGAAATAAATACTTGCCATTCTTTTGGTGGGAGAATCACATGACTGCTTCTGAATTTGACCAGTTTGTTCACCCAGAAGTTCCTGATGTTCAATTGCTTCATCACTTCCAATTTCTATAGTAGAAACTTGTGTGCTTGAAGAAACTATGAGAATAATAAGAAGCTCTAATATTAATAATTAAACAAACAAATTTAGATGCAGATAGTTGTGCATGGACTGAATCAATGCCCTTCATTGAAACTTCCATTGCTAAAAAGTCTGGAATTACAAAACTAGAAAGCCAGAGAGCTCAAATTGGTAGAAAATTAACACAAACTTTGAAATTCTGCATTTTTCTCCAGACTTTGCTAAGCAGTGCAACCTAGTATCATAGTTTACCATATTACTAATACCCTCAGAAACTTGCGTGAAATGTTGAAATCTGGATAGGCAGTATGAGATAGCTTGATCACATCAATACAAAGATACATAATGAAGTCTTTACTATAATACTATATGATAGGTCAAACTTCAACTTCTTTATGTTTGGTTTCTTACCCTCCTGACAATTATTACAAGTGTCAAAATCTTCTGAATGTTCCGATTTCCTAGCATGAGAATTCTTGGAAATCACACTTGACCTTTGACATACACGAAGACCATTTTTTTCTCGTAAACACCCCATGCTTGATTGAGCCTTCATCTTGAAAGATGGCATTTGATCTGTACTTGTGATGTGCACCACAATCTTGACTCTCTGTCAGAAAAAAAAAAAAAAAAAAAAAAAAAAAAAT
>JADOBS010300349.1:0-10637 GCA_015708375.1 Cydonia oblonga | reverse complement strand
TTTTTTTTTTTTTTTTTTTTTTTTTTTTTTTTTTTTTTGAAAAAGCAACCATTACTAATAGACCTGATAATTTCTGACACGACACGAAAACGATGGATTTCGGGTCAACACGATAACTTATCGGGTGGCCCGTTAAGAAAAAATTTATTTTAATAATTTTAAAGTTTAATTACTAAAAGATTTATTACAAAATACAATAGCCATATTAATATATACAATATATTATATATTAAATATATAGTTTTGTATTATTATTCTATATAAGTTTTAAAAAAAAGTTTTAGTCATTATTTATTTTTATTATGAGAGTTCCTTATTATCATTACTAGGATAAATTTTACTTAATATGTTGCTGTCCAAAATTAAAATAAACTAATATAGTATTTGTATAGGTAAAAACTAAGAAGACATACATAGAAGTATGAAAAATGTGAAAGAATATATAAACTAAGAAGACATACATAGATAATGGTTGCACTTACATTATCGTTTAGATTTTTAAAATCCTCCAAACCCTCATGAATAATGTTTTTTATTTGAGGAAAAAATTAATAATAATTATTGTAGAGGTGTAAAAAAAAAATACAATCGCTCATACAAACTTTACAACTTTCATGAAGGGGTCAGCTTTGAAATCCAACACTATAATTCATAAACCTTAAATTTATATTTAACCGTCGATTGTCATTTATGCTTTTTCTTCTTACTGAATTTCATTTTTAAAATTTTCTTTTTGAAAACATGATCATCTGGCGGATGTAAGAGGATGAACGGTTCAGATCTTTGATATCACGTTTCGATATTTACGGTTAACTGAAATATGAGTCGATGTCATATAGTTTGTAGAAACTTTATAAGCATCAAACAATATTTTCATTAACCGTAAAACTCTGAATATAATATCAACGATCCAAACCATTCATCTTCCTACATCCTCTAATAGATCAAGTTTTCAAAAAAGAAAATCTGAAAAAACAAAATTTGATGAAAACAATGAAGCGTAAATATAAATAACAATCAACGGTTAAATTTTGATCTTAGATTTATATGATTATAGTGACGAATTTCGAAATTAAGCTCTTCCTGAAAGTTGTAAAGCTTGTCATTACGAGCGTTTATATATATTTTTTCTATATTTTTATACACTTCTACATTAATTAAAAAACTATTAAAGACTTTAGGTAAGTGAAAATATACTTAAAAAGAAAAATGCGTTTTTATGTTTTGAGTGCGACAATATAGTATGTATATACTTATTTAGTATTATGTTTTTTCATTTGATTATTTATTGGTTTAAAATATATTTTCCTTAACGGGTAACGGGTCGGATTATATTACCTGTTAATATTATCGGGTCGATTTCGAGTCGGGTCATTTTACCCGTTTATTTTAACGGGTGTTACACGATAATACCCGTTAAGATATCAGGGTATGACACGAAAACGATACGAACACGAAAAACACGACACGAATGCCAGGTCCAATTACTAACTTTGTTGCTCAAGAAAAACTGTATTCCAGTGTTTTTTGCTAAAATCACTTCCCAGGCTTTTTCAAGCACTTGTAATTGTGATAAATTTTGGATAGTTTCACGATAAAGACACTTGTAACCTAAACGTTTTTCACCAAAGTCCCAATCAAGCTCTTAGATATGTAAGTCATGTTCATTATTGAAGTGAGATATTCTTTATACCTTCTATTATTGATTAACACTGTGGTAATAAACTTAATTTGCATTAACTTTGCTGTCATAAGATTAAAATGTGTCAAGTAATGATAGAGACCACAAAGAAATCACATACAAAATGAGTGCACAAAATTTGATCTTAGTTAATATGGGCCCAAATCCCATTGGGGTATTCAAGTCTTGCTTTAAATATTCCCTAGCATTATTTTAAGCTAATCCAAAACCTAACCAATGTCTGCTCCCAAGTACTAGTGTTAGAGTGGCGACTCGATCTTGTTGAACAATTATTGGGACACCATCTGGGATATTAGTGTTGTACACCTCTTTTTACTTTCCACAGATCCTTATAATTTTTATTCATTAATCTTCTTTAATTTATTTGATCCGACGACAAAAAATTGAAAGAATGTAAGAATTAAAAATGGGTGTGCAAATAACACTACTCCTAAGATATTGATATGACTTTTGAGGTTCAGGACAAGATGGCAATGAAAGGATAAAAACTCCTCGTGCAAACAATTTATACTCCTTTGTTCTTATCTCACACATCACGTCAATTTGAAAGTCGAGAACAATGTGCTAATTAACGCGAAAAATGCGGGCAACATGTTGCTATCCTTTTGTAATTATCGTTAGGAATCAATTATTAATGTGATGACCCGACCCTAATTTTCTATGTAATTTCTCCCCGAGTGTGTAAATTGACATTTATGCCTTTGTTGGCAAAGTGAGTGGATGTGATTATGCAGTTTTAAATTATTTTTCTCGCTATCCTAATTAAATAGTACTCGTTGTTATGAACATGTGAGCATGAGTTAGATCCGAATCGGATCTGTAACGAAAAAGTTGCGTCACGTTAAAGTACGTTATCAGAGGGTAGAGTTGTGCACGCGTGTGTGCTAATTTATCAGTGTTGGGAACATTGTTTTTCTATAAGGAAATGGATTTTCTTGCATACTGTTATTGTGCAAAATCTGAAAATCTTATCCTTTGCTCTTTTTAAATTGGACCCATGCCCTCAAATCGCTCACAACTAATCAAGTCTTTTCCCTCATTTCACTCCCCACCAATCAGAAATCGCCCTCACTTCTCTCCCCAATCAGATTTCATTCTCTCTCTCTCTCTCTCTCTCTCTCTCTCTCTATCTCTTTCATCTTCTCCCTCTCTCTCCTCACCCGAGCTCCTTCATTTCTGCAACTCACATACACACCGCCATACTTCACAAATCAAACACCAAATCACCTTCATCGTGCTCCTAACATCATCACGAATCCAACCATAACAGCCGATCTCAAAAAGGACGAGTTTTGACCCGTCAACTTGGAAGGTCCGACTCGGTGAGTTTTGCTTCGATGAGTTTCAGGCCGAGTCATAAGGTTTTAGGACTTGGGGAAGCTTCTACATAACTATCTAGGGTCCTTAGACTAAGTTTGGAGTTGAGTTGACGTCAAAACAAGGGAGTTCGAGGAGTCGAAGTTTAGGCCGAATCTTGCGAGGCTTTTCAAGCCATTTCCTGTCCCTTTTTGGACTTCCAAAAGCTATATACTTGTTCTACTACTCAAGAGCTTCATTTCCATATAAATTTCATAAAAAATGGTTGAGAAATGAGCAAGTTATGAAGGTTTGAAAATTTTCCAGAAACCAACAAAAATCCCTAGTTTCTGATTAACCAAACAGCGGCGCTAGCGGCGGCAGACGGCGAGGCTCACCGGAGAAGACGAGGAATATTTCGACAAAGTTGATGAAATATTCTAATGGCGTCAGGTAACGCCGTTGCTATTTAACGGAACATTCCATCAATTATGACGGAATATTCCTAAATTTTGTCAAAAGTCTATCAGTCACTGGCATGCGCGTGGCAGCTCGTGTGGCTGTGGGTTACGCAGTGAGTGAAAGCGGGTCCGGCCTCCGGCCGGCGAGTGGTTGACATTTGTGGGTCTATGGCTTCGAGTATAGCATTTTCGTATATTCAAACCTTTCGTTTGAGCAATCTATGGGGAGTTTTTCGTAGTTTTTTCGTATACGTGTAAGTTAATTCATTGTTATTAGTTGTTTTGCATATAGGGGAGACTTACCCTAATGACGTTCGAGGACAAGCGAGGCTAGGGGGCTACGATCCATTGACATATCAGTGAGTGCATATACATATACATATACATATATATATATATATTGCCACCAATGCTTTTAAATTGATTTATGCTTATATGCCATGATTTATTTAATTTAAAAAATGCTGTTATGTGGTTAAGATTTATATATTATCTTAGCATATTCATATGCATTTTACCCTCTCATAAATGTTGCACTATTGTGAAATACTAAAATAATCATATGGGATGCGCAGGTAAGTTTAGGTAAGTTTATTATGCTGATTGGAAACATTGATTCATTATGCCATGCATATATTCATGTAGTTCGCTCATCATTGATGCATTATGGTGTTAGCGCTTGCCTCGGGCTAGGGCCAATCCTTCACGTGATGTTCACCTCCCGCACCGCACGCTCGCCTTGAATCCAAGTAGGTGCCAGTCCTGTCGTATAGGTCACATTAGGCGACTCCGACTCGTAGATGACCACGATTATTGCTAGTCTTCAAGTGATCGTAGCACTAAAGCGTATATATAACACATAGTCCTGTCGTACAGGTCGCATTAGGTGACTCCGACTTGTGTGCTAACATAGATTGATGAGCAAACTAGGTCAGTTGTATAAGTCACATTAGGCGACTCCGACTAGTATGCTATCATAGATTGTTGAGCACTTGATTTCACTTGTGCTATTGTCGTGATATCGTGATTTGGCATGCTTTTGGATTTATTGCTGATTTGCATTTGATTTTCATACCTATACGTAGTATGATTTTCGGGAAACTATACATGTTTTACAGCGAGAGGTTAATATGCTAAGAAAATAAATGGTTTTTAACTTTTGTTTTTATGCCCACTCACCCTTCTATTTTTCGCCCCTCCAGGTCATAGATAGCTGACCTACTCTGTGGCACACGAGGATCACCTGGCGATTCTGACATATCTCTATTTAATGTAGGAACTGTTTCCAGTTGTGTACTAAGTACTTTTCGAGTTTCGATTGCACTATTTGTCATCTATGCTCTAAACATTTGTATTCTATGGGTTTTACCCACTACTGCGCACTCACTTTATTAGTTAAATAAGTTCTAGTTTCAGTTTTAATTTATCCACATTTTTACATCACTTACACCTTTGGTTACGTCACATTCGGGTAATGGCCAGCATGCCTCAACTCCAGTCGGGGTGTGTCAGTTTGGTATCAGAGCCTAGGTTTAGGCAGTCCTGCATGTCTCGTATGTGCTATATGTTCTAATAATTTTTTTATCTCTAATGTCAAAATCATGCCACCTCATAGAGAGCCACATGTCCCTCCTGAGACTAATTTCCCTGCTTTTGGGTAACTTGGTGAGGCTATTGCTGGTGCTATTCAGTCCACACTTCGTCTTCCCCAGAGGACCACCTTGGAGACTGTGTCCCACCTTCAAATAATTAATTTCTTTGGTAATAAGGGACTTGAGAATCCGAGATTTGGATTGATCATGTTGAGAAGACCTTCCGAGTTATGCAGCGACAGGGGAACCTCCTAACGGAGAGATGGGTCGAGACATTGACTTGGTTTTTTCGGTTGGGAGCAACATCATGGTGGGTTCAGGAGTCACACCCGTTGTTTGCTCAAGAGGCCATGGATTGGGATGTCTTCCGACACCTATTTAAGGCTGGGTTTACACTTCTGAAGTATAAAGATCAGAAGAAAGAGGAATTCACATACCTAAAGCAAAGGAAGATGTCAGACACAGAGTACCACCGAAAGTTCACTGACTTGTCCCGTTATTATCCTAAGATCGCTGTGAATCCTAGGGAGATGCTCCGTTATTTCAAGAAGGGGACTCTTAAATGATTGCATTCTATGAAGACTACTACTCCATGCTCTACCTACCAAGAGTTCTTTGAGGTTCTACTTCGGGTTAAAGATTCATAGAATGCTCCTAATGATGATGATGATAAGGAAGATAATAATAATAATAATGCTCAGAGGAATAATGATAGGGGCAGTAATCTTTTGGCCCTAGAAAGACCTATAATTTCAAACGAAGTGGTAATAGTTATGGATCATCGAGCAGTGGTTCAAATTCCAATATGTCGCGAAGGGGATTCAAGGCCACAAGTAGTTCCTACTTCCAGAATCAGAGGAATCATAGCAATACTGGTGCTTTGCACTATCGCAAATAAAATAACCGTCATTTCGGTGAGTGAAAAATGGGAAATAATGGGTGCTGGGCACATAGCTAATCAGTGTCTGCAGAGTTAGTAAAATTTGCCTCATACTATACCACTTGTAGTCATTCTCTAGTAGATTCAAGAACCTGGTGCCTACACATCGACATGTTATGAGGGTGCTTTTCATTACTAAGGTGACATAGCTCAGTATCCAGGAGGAACATATTAGTACCCACCTGATCCTTATTACCAAGGTGGTATCCTCAGTACCAATGTGGCTATACACTGTATCAAGACGGTGGATCACAGTGGTATACTGGGGGATAGTCCCAGAACCTTGAGGTAGCTTCTAGCAGCGACGCATTAACCAGACAGCCTAATCAGACAAATCAAGGTTGAGGTAGCCAGGGACGAGGAAATTAGAACTTGGGAAACAGGGGTTGGGGAGGCTGACAACATGTATAGGGTCGAGTCAATCATGTCACCTTACAGGATGCGTAGAGTAACCCCGACTTGATTATGGGTACATTGAATGTTCTTGGCCATTTTGCTAGAATATTAATTGACTCTGGTGCTGCACATTCAGTTATTTTCCATACGTTTGCTAAAAAAACTCAACCACACCTCACTTTCCTCGGTTATGAGTTAGAGTTTTTGATGCCTAGAGATAAGTTTGTTATGTTAGTTGGGAGTATCAAGGATGCCCCATTCTTATCGAGGATGTCGTGATGCTAGCAAATCTTGTTCCTTTGGATATCATTGACTTTGACGTTATCTTGAGTATGAATTAGTTACATTACAATCATGCAAGTTGGACTGTTATCAAAATATTGTTACTTTTCACCGACCGGCATGCCTATTGTCACGTTTGTTGGTAAATGTAGCGGTCTGAAACATGCAGTTATCTCTGCCATGAAGACAATTTTTTGTTGATGAAGGGTTGTCAAGGCTACTTAGCTCATATAGTGGTGACTGAAGAGACTTCTGCTCGTGTGGAAGACGTTTGAGTAGTCAGACACTTTCCTGATGTTTATCCCAACGATTTACCTGGCCTACCACCAGATCGTGAAATGGAAGTGGAGTTCACCATCGACCTAATTCTAGGTACCGATCATATTTCTCTAACTCCTTATCGTATAGCTCTTGGGGAGTTAAGGGAATTAAAAACCCAGTTGCAAGATAGTTGAATCAGGTGAGCACATCCCTTTGGGGAGCTCCAGTCTTGTTTGTGAGGAAGAAAGACGGAACTTTGAGGCTATGTATCTATTACAGATAGTTGAATCAGGTGACGATTAAAAACCGTTATCCGTTGCCTCGTATCGATGATCTTTTCGATTAGCTTTGTGGTGCTTGTGTTTTCTCGAAAATTGATCTAAGGTCCAGTTATTATCAGTTGAAGATCAAAAGTGATGATGTTCTGAAAATAGCTTTCCGAACTCTATATGGTCATTATGATTTTTTTGTGATGCCATTCGGGTTAACTAATGCTCTAGTAGCTTTTATGGACATGCTGAATCGGGTATTTCGTCTGTACCTTGACAGGTTCATAATCTTCTTCATCGATGACATTTTGGTGTATTCTAAGAGCGAGGCTGAACATGTTAGACATCTACATTTGGTTTTGAAGAAGCTAAGGGAGAATCAGTTGTACGCTAAATTCAGTAAGTGCCAGTTCTGGTTGGATGAAGTGTCATTCTTAGGACATGTGATATCAGCTCAAAGTGTTCTTGTGGATCCCCATAAAGTAGCAACAATGGAAAATTGGGAGCAACCTCAGACTGTCACTGAAGTTCAGAGTTTTCTTGGTCTTACGGGCTATTATCGATGCTTTGTGAAAGACTTTTCAGCCATAGCCCTACCTCTGACAAGGTTGACCAGGAAATGAGTTAATTTTGAGTAGAGTGATGATTGTGAACAAAGTTTCCAACAGTTGAAGTACTGTCTCACTCATGCACCTGTCTTAGCATTTCCCGATGACAATGGGAATTTTGAGATCTACAGTGACGCCTCTCTGAATGGTCTAGGTTGTGTATTGATGTAGCATGGAAAAGTGATTGCATACGTTTCACGACAGTTAAAACCCCAGGAGATGAATTATCCTATTTATGATCTCGAGTTGGCAGCTATTGTTTTCGCTTTGAAAATTTGGAGGCATTATCTTTATGGGGAAACATGTCAAATCTTCACTGACCATAAGAGTCTCAAGTATATCTTCACACAGAAAGAACTTAATCTTCGGCAGCATAAGTGGATGAAGTTGATCAATGATTATGACTGCACTATCGAGTATCACCCTGGTCGTGCAAACACTGTAGCTGATGCTCTCAGCAGGAAATCTCACGGTCGACTTAATGCTCTTTATGCATGTTGTGTTCCTCTTCTCATTGACCTAAGATCTATTGGAGCCACTTTGGGAGTGGATGACCAGGGAGCTCTACTTGCTAACTTTTAGGTCAAGCCAGTTTTTTTGGATCGTGCTCTTGAGGCCCAGATGAAAGACCCAAAATCCTAGGCGTTAAGGCAAGCAATGTTGGACGGTAAAACTATAGATCTCATGATTCGAAGGCCTGATGGTTTGTTGATGCAAGGCGATCAGATGTATGTACCGAATGTAGAAGAACTGAAGAAATAAGTTCTCGATGAAGTGTATATTTCAGCTTATGCGATACATCCCGAGAGTACCAAGATGTATCATACCATCCGACCTTTCTACTATTGGCTTGGAATGAAAAGAGAAATTGCAAAGTACATGAGTCGTTATTCAGTTTGTCAGCAGGTCAAGGCAGAAAGAAAGAAACCATTTGGGTTGCTACATCCACTTCCAATACCCTAGTGGAAATGGAAAAATATCACAATGGATTTCGTGTACAAGCTGCCTCGTATGGGAAATGGCTATGACGGTATCTGGGTGATTATAGATCGACTTACCAAGTCAGCACACTTCCTACCTGTTCGTGAGAACTACCCATTGAGTCTGTTGGCCGAACTTTTCGTCTATGAAATTGTCAAGTATCATGGTGTTCGAATTAATATCATTTCTAACCGGGCCCCCAGATTTACTTCGAAGTTCTGGGTGGCTTTCCAAGAAGTTCTGGGATCGAGATTACTCTACAGCACCACCTATCACCATCAAACCGATGGGCAGTCAGAGAGAACTATCCAGACATTGGAGGATATGTTGAGATCCTCAGTCCTGCAATTCGAAGATGCATGGCACAAACGCTTACCGTTGATAGAATTCACCTACAATAACAACTTCTATTCCAACATTAGTATGTCACCATTTGAAGCGTTGTACGGGAAACCATGTCGTACCCTACTGTGTTGGTCTAAAGTTTACGAAAGATTTTTGGTGGGCCTTGAGATCGTGGATGAGACAACACATAATATTTAGGTGATAAATGCTAACGTGAAAGCAGCACAGGATCGACAAAAGAGTATAGCAGACAGACATTCGACCGACATGGTATACAAGGTTGAAGAATAGGTATTCTTACAGCTGTCACCGTGGAAAGGCGTTGTACGATTCAGAAAGAAAGGGAAGCTAAGCTCTCGTTACATCAGGCCATACCAGATTATCGAACGAGTTGGCGAAGTTGCTTACCGACTTGACCTACCTCAGGAGTTGTCAAGGGTGCATAATGTTTTCCACGTGTCGATGCTACAGAGATACGTCTCTGATCCGTCATATGTGATTCCTCATCAGCCGTTAGATATTAATCCGAATTTGATGTATGACGAGGTTTTAGTGACTATTCTTGACTGGAAAGACAAAGTTCTCGGAAACAAGACCGTTAGTATGGTGAAAGTCTTATGGAGGAACCACTCAATTGAGGAAGCTACTTGGGAGATAGAGGAGTGCTTGTGAGATTTGTATCCACGTTTGTTCTTTGATTGATTTCTAGTAGTATTGAAATTTCAAGGAAGAAATTTTCTTAAGGGAGGTAGGTT
Organism: Cydonia oblonga; assembly: GCA_015708375.1. Taxonomy (NCBI): domain Eukaryota; kingdom Viridiplantae; phylum Streptophyta; class Magnoliopsida; order Rosales; family Rosaceae; genus Cydonia; species Cydonia oblonga. Next base: position 749 of record JADOBS010300349.1, on the reverse strand, counting down.
GTGACGACCCGACCCTAATTTTCTTTGTAATTTCTCCACGAGTGTGTAAATTGACATTTATGCCCTTGTTGGCAAAGTGATGTGGATGTGATTATGCAGCTTTAAATTATTTTTCTCGTTATCATAATTAAATAGTACTCGTTGTTACGAAAAACGCGAGCATGAGTTAGACCCGAATCGGATATGTAACAAAAAAGTTATGTTATGTTAAAGTACGTTATCAACGGGTAAAGTTGTGCACATATGTGTGCTAATTTATCAATGTTGGGAACCCTTTTTTTTATTTTTTATAAGGAGACGGATTTTCTTGCATACTTTTATTATGCAAAATCTGAAAATCTTATCCTTTGTTCTTTTTAAATTAGACCCGTGCCCTCAAATCCCTCACAACCAATCAAATATTTTCCCTCATTTCACTCCCTACCAAACAGAAATCACCTTCACTTCTCTCCCCAATCAGATTCCATTCTCTGTCTCTCTCTCCCTCTCATTTTCTCCCTCTCTCCTCACCCGAGCTCCTTCATTTCTGCAACTCACATACACACCACCATACTTCACAAATCGAACAACAAATCACCTTTATATCGTGCTCCTCTCATCATCACAAATCAGTCGTACCATCGGATCACAAAATGGATGAGTTTTGACCCGTCAACTCGGAAGGTCCGACTAGGTGAGTTTTCCTCCGACGAGTTTCAAGCCAAGTCACAAGGTTTTAGGACGTGGGGAAGCTTTTACACAACTACGTA
>JADOBS010300348.1:0-10636 GCA_015708375.1 Cydonia oblonga | reverse complement strand
TTATATTTGAAAGGGTAATGTTAGGAAGACCAAAAATTTAAAACAAATTTGCAAACTGAATGATGTGTAACCAATAGGAAATTATGAAGTAAGCACGTTAATCAACACGTAAGCAACAATCCAATCATCTGCAACTACATCATTTAGTTTGCAAATTTAATTTAAAAAGTTTGATCTCCCTAACATTACCGTATTTGAAAACAGCTCTATCTACGTCAACTATAGACGAAAAAAAAGGAAAAAAAATGACACTGTCAAAGGGTATCTACAATAGTAAGGTCAAATTAGGTTGCTTCTCCTAAATAGCAGTAGTGCAACTTACAGAAGAGAGCGGGCCGCCAACCTACCAAAGTTTGGCACCAAAAAAAAACTAGGAGGAACGTTACGAGGAAGTTACCCGTAAGCAGCACTGTGATCTGGGACGGGTCAGAGTTACGCACCGGTCTTTCGTAGTTAGCATGTATAGCAGGTTCGTACTAGGTCTAATGAGGAACCCAAGGACGAGGATTCGGGATGGCAGTAAAACCGGTACCAGCATTAGCACCAATTTCACGGCTGCTGGCATCCCTACCGAACTGCCCACGGTGTCTATGGTTTTCATGCCACAAAGATGGCTTCCGATACCCTGGGCCGATTGATTCAGATGTCCGATGATACTTGCTTTGATTCTGTTGATGTGGTTGAAACCTATGAGGCAAAGTGTTGGGTCTACGTTTCTGACCTCTTCCGTGTTGTTCTGGTTCAACCTTGGAGGGAACTGATCTTTTCTGCTCTTGTCCCCCAACAGATGAAGCAAGAGGCTTTTCTGCCCCTTGTTCGACATTGGAGGATGGAGATTTTTTTTGCTCTTGCGCCGCACCATTGGAGGCAGCAGATTTTTTCTGCTCTTGTCCCTCAACTTTCTGACCACTTCTGTGGTGTTCTGGTTCAACCTTGGAGGGAACAAATATTTTCTGCTCTCTTCCCTCAACAATGGAAGCAAGGGGCTTTGCTGCCCCTTGTTCAACATTGGAGGCAAGAGATTCGATATGCTCTTGTCCCTCAACCCTGGAGGAAGGAGATTTTTTTTGCTCTTGCCCCGCATCTTTGGAGGCAGCAGACTTTTTCTGCTCTTGTCCTTCAACCCTAGGGGCATGCGACTTTTTCTGCTCTTGTCCCTCAACTTTGGAGGCAGGAGGCTTTTTCAGCTCTTGTTGTTCAACCTTGGGGACGGGGGAATTTTTCTGATTGTGTTGTTCAACCTTGGAGGGAGGAGATGTCTTGGGACGTCTCCCATCCTCCTTTAGTTTTTCCAGAAAAGCTATTCGTGTTTCAATGAACCTGGAAGGGTACTCGAACTCGAGGTTGCAATCTTTGATACATTGAATCACAACTCTTAGATCAGCAATCTGGTTGTTTATATATTTATCCTGTGAACAAACGTAAAAAGTACGCGTCAGTATATGTATTTTTAAGGAAGAGATATTGGATGTCGAAAGAAGTTACAAGGTACCTTTTCATCAAGTGATTTACTTCTCTTGTTATTTTGTATGCACAACCTCTTTGCATTCTCCACAAATTCTTTCAAGAGAGGTACTGGGTGGAACTTGTCAATTAACTTGAACGGGCAAATCAATCGAACAGCTTCAATTAGTTGCTTCTTTTCAATAAGATTCCGAATGAAATCTGCTACATATAAAACAGATTTGCAGGATTTATCAAACTGCTCTGAAGAAGTTTCAAATATCATAAAGAAGATAACATTGAAGATCACATCTTGAGAAAGAAAGATTATAGAACATTGCGAAAGCTTCGCTATTGACATTGAAGAAGAGGGACAAAGGGATGAAGTTCTTTCATGTGTAAAAGAAAATTTCTCATTTTTAAATTTTTTTATCGACATATTTTCTGTTCTTTCTCTAATATTGTGTTCAATTTCGCGCATGTTTTAATTGGAAAGAAATAAAAAACACTCCATCATCTATAAAGCATTAAATTATACACTTACCAGGGATCTTATCAGCTAAACCAAGTGTCTGACATGCTTCTAGCGCCTGCTTCTGCTGAGAAATCCTCCCAAGAAACACTAAAATCTCTCTATTAAACATGGAAAGCAGTCCATATGTAGCTATGAACTGCAAAAAACCCAAAAGCTCGAAGGCTTGGGTGCCTGCCCCAATTTTCGATTTCCAGTGGACTGCTAGCTTTAGGGCATCTTTGTTAACATGAGGTCCAACATGTGGTTTAAATCTCATTAGCTTGTCAAGTAGTGAAATGCACTTCGACATGACAGTTTCTCTAAAACCAACATCTACTACCATGCAGTATTTAGCAAAAGAAGTTTGCATCACATCAATCACAAACTTTTCTGGATCTGATGACATTTGAAAAGTAGCCCAAGTTTCATTCTTCAACAGACGATCCCTACTGAAAATCTCATTTAAAACCCCCTGCAAATGACTAGCATCTGTGGTGGCACATAGTTGAAGATTCGGAGAAGAAAATGTTCCTGCATTTTTTGCCAGTACAGATTCTGGTGTCTCAGTTTTGGCTGTGGTAAGGAACAAAGAAAAAGCAGTAGGCAGGTTAGAGCGTGAATAGTTCCAAATTTAACATATCGAATATATCTAGATCACTTTGTCCCGTTGTGCTTTGAGTCAATCGGCAAGGTGTGGTGGTCATAAGCTATCACTTAAAGATCCTATCAAAGCCAAAGTAAATAAGTTCAAGACAGGAGGTAGGAGAGAAGTGAATATAAGCCTTTTTTTTTTTCAAGCCGGAAAGAAGATTCGCTGAGAGAGCGGGTAAATGAAAATGAGCAGAACATAGTTGATGATAACGAGGGAGAGTACCAAGACTGGCTAGGGTGAACGAGGCTTGTTTTGCAAATGTTAAGAGCATAAGATGGTATTATGGGCACATTGGAGATAAAGAAGGCCTAAAAGACCAATTTGGAAGTATATGTAAAATGTGCAATAAGAAGTTCCAAGATGAAGTGGTATCAAAAGAAGATGAGATAAATGAGAAGAAAACTTGAAGCAAGAGTTGATATACAAAAAAATTAAGATGTGCAAAATTTTCAATAAGAATAATTTCCAAAAAACAATTTTGGAATAAAATCTGAGATGAAACTGTATCAAAAGAAGAGATTCTTCTGAGATATAAGAAGAGAACAAGGTACACAACGCAGTTGTAACTTAGGGGCTGAGAATTTCTGAAGGGACTAGTATACAATCATGCTCTAAACGGCACAACTATAAGGCATGTCGAATAGAAACTTGCCCTTTCTTATCCTACCATTTTGGCAAGGATCGGAAGAGATAAGTTTCCTTATTGAGAAATTCATCTTCAATGGACAACAAATGATGCATCTTTGCTGGCTTGCTGCTGATATAGAGTTCTACTTATTGACTTAACAAGGATGAGAAACATAATACGAAACCCTCGACTTTTTAAAAGTAAATCAGGAATTAAGAAATAACCAAATCAGAAATTTAGGTACAAATATGAACAAGAAAAAACAGCTTACCGCGTGCCTTATCAGTGATACCAAAGGCCCAGGATAATTCAGTTGTGTGTTCATCCTTAGCAACGATCGCACAAAGACTTTGAATCGCATCATAAAACGAGGTGATTCCGTATGTACTAACAAACCGCAGAAAACCCAAAACCTCCAAGCAATTCTCCGTCCTAGTCGTCATTTTAACCTTCCAATCATCTGCCAACTTAATTGCTTCTTCTTTCACCTCAGGGTTAATTTGGGGGGAGATGCTCTTTAAAGTCTCCAACAAAAGGATACAAATCACCCTAGTAATGCTCAAATCAAAACCACACCCGTCCACTTTTGAATTTGAATGGTAAAACCCTTGTATAGAATCCAAAACCAGTTTTGCCGGGTCTGGTGACGCCTGAAGAACAGCTGAGATTTCACTACCCACTAGAACATAGTTCTTCAAATGCTCATTTATGAACAACAGCAAGCCTCTACCATCCATATTGGCGATGGACTGGTTACTTGGAGGAGAAGAAAAAACAGCATTGTTGGCAGGGATATGTTCCAATTGCTCAATTTTCACTTGAGAAAGAAGGCTACTAGTATTTTCTTTCGCTTTCAGGTTTTGGGTGTGTTCCTCACTGAAACTTTTTGTTGAATCAAACTGTTTACACTTCAATTCAAGTTCTTTGGCTCGGTCTTCAAGTTGGCTCTCTTTCAGGTTAAGTTTTTGGCTGTGTTCTTCAGAGAATTTTTTTATCGAATCAAATTCTTTCTGCTTCAATTCAAGCTCTTTGGCTTGGTCATCGAGTTGCCTCTCTTTCAGTTCAAGGTTTTGGCTGCGTTCTTCAGTGAACTTTTTTATCGAATCAAATTCTTTCTGCTTCAACGAACGCTCTTTGGCCTGATCCTCAAGTTGCCTCTCTTTCAATTCCAGGTCTTTGGCGTGTTCTTCAGTGGATTTTTGTATCAAATCAAGTTCTTTCTGCTTCAATCTGAGCTCTTTGTCAAGGCCTTGAAGTTGGTTCTCTTTCTCCTTAAGTCCCTGTGAGAGAGATTCCAAATACTTATCGCCTTCTTCTTTCGACTTTCTGAGTTCCCCAGCTTTTAACTCGACATTTCTCTCTTTCAATATAAGTTCCCTCTCTTTAAACTCAAGCTTACAGGACCACTCCTCCAATGATCTCTCACGCAAGTAAAAATCTTTATCTTTTTTCGAATCTATTTCCCTAATCTTTGTCTCCCTTGATTCCAAGGCATTCAAGTACTCCACTAACGATTTCTCTATCGCACTAAGTTTCTCCTTCTTCATTGTCAACTCCTTGTCACATTCTTCAACCGCCCTTTCCGCCTCTTTAATCCGCTCCTCTCTGAATTTCAACTCTTTGTCACACTCTTCAACCGCCTTTTGCGCCTCCTTAAATTTCTCTTCTTTCAAATCCAACTGCTCCTCTTGCACCTTAATCAACTTTTCCGCCTCCAAAATCTGCTCTCCTATCCAACTGAACTCCTCCTTGCGCTCCTTAATCGACCCATTAATCTCATTCAACTCCCTCTCCTTCAACTCAGTCTTCTCTACACACTTCTCCAACGCCTCTTCAAAACCCCTCACTTTCTCCGCCTTCAACTCAGCCAATTTCGACTTCTCCTCCACCATTCTCTCAACCCAATTCAACTTCTTCATCCTCTCCTTAACCCGTCTGTCAATCGAATCCCACTCCCTCTTCTTCTCCCCAACGAAACTCTCAACCTCCATCAACCTCTTCTCTTGCACCATAACCTCATTGTTATGTTCCAGAATCAAAGACTGGAGAGATTGCAAGTGGTTCTTACTCTGTATAACCTCCTCAGCCTTCTCGTCGATCAGACTCTGAATCCTCCCCAACTCGTCCGCTTTCGATTCAACTTCCGAGTTGAACTTCATCTCCTTCGCCGCCAACTCCTCGTCCCGCACACGGACCGCCGTCTCGCGGTGCGCGAGTTCCCGGAATCGCGACTCGAGCGAGTACCGAGTCGACTCAAAGTGCTCCTCCAGGTCCTTCCATTGCACGGCGAAGATAATAAGCGCAGTCGCCTGCGCATGTACGCACTCGTACGCCTTGCTCAGACTCCTCCGCTTCGTCTCTGCCTCCTTCAATTCTTCCTCTATCTTCTCCATTGTCTCCGCCGCCGCATAAACCTGAGCGAAACGGCGTCGGGATGGCGGAGAAGCAAAGAAAACAAGAGCACAAGAAAATCGTCTGTGCTCAGAAACCCTAGAAAAAAACAGAGGATTAGACAGTTGGGCACTCTCTCTCTCTCTCTCCTCTCTCTCTCTCTAAACTCTGGTTAAAAGCACGACTGCGTACCGTTTAAATAGGACGAGAGAAAACCGACTTTTGCTTCCGTACGCAAAGAGGAGTGGGGTGAGTGGTGGGGCCATGAAAGCGTGCAGGTTGCCACGTGTGCGAATCTGGATGGCCGATACGTTTTGAATTGAATTGCTTTTACTTTTTTACTTTGGTTTTGTTTTGACCTTTTTGTAGACGACAATTGGAATGTGCCAGCGTGGATGTTAAATAAACTGCTGCGAATTCGTCGGTGATGGAAGTGAAATTTGGGTTGAAGTTGTTATAATTTTTAAAATAAATTTTTGTTTATAGTTGTTTAATTAAATTTTAATGATACAGATTCACTAATTTAATGGATTAGGAGGAAATGATCGGAGAGGATCCCTTTCCGTTGGTGATGGTAAAGAACCTTCATTTTCCCACTTAAATCTAGTAAATATCCTAATAAGCTTTTAACTGCTCTTATTAGTAATAATTCAGATTTAATGACGTATTTATTTACTTGAAAAATAATTAAGAATAGACGAGAGGAGCGTAGAGCTTTTGGTTTTCATATTTTAACAATGAAAATAGATGTCAGCACCTACTCCAGTTGCTACTAATTTAGTCTGAATTCGCCTTTAGCTAGAATCGAACTTAAGACTTTTCACTTACAAGTGAAGAAGAATATCACTACACCGTAGTACTAAGTGGCAATCGATCGGGTAATTTAGAAACAAGGTTCCAAGTAAATCTTGTGGTCTCAACGTCCTGTATTAGGAAATTTAGGATAAATACAATTTATGTTTGTCGACATTCTCCTACATTAGCACCCTCACAACACCAGCAGGTACAATCTTGTGATTTCTCCCAGATGAATCTTCTCAGTTTGAAGGTTACAACAAAATTCCGAAATCAAAGTATAAATTCTTGTACGTAAGAGAAAGGAGAACATTACAAATCTCGACGAACCGATGAATTAAACCACAACTTTTCCGAAAGTTCCTTGGACAAGCATTCATCAGGGCTTTATACGAACCACGAATGAACCTGTTCAACAATTTCAGCAAAAATAATCGATCATGACTACAAGGAGTCCAGCAAACCAAGCAGATATAATCTTTTAGTATAAGCCAACTTGCCAACGAATGGAATATATGACGAGCGGAGTCGTGAGATCATATCAGTTTCAGTATTTCAGTGCATGAAATAATAATGAGACAGATATGTATGAAAGAACATAGACAGATATTTATTGATGTGAAATTGCAATAACGGAGCAAGCTGCAAGCAGCACGACGTTAAAAAACCAAAGGAGAAAACCATCCGAAACTCCAAAGATTCGAGAGTTGAGGCTTTTGATGCTTTTATAGGATAAAACAAGTTTGCATGACAAGCTATTGAATCAACCGACACCATTTGTATTCCAAGAGTTAGGCAGTCAAAGTGAAACCCGTGAAACACCAAGTGTTGATTCTCGGAAACAGAAACTTGAGCCCACGAGCAGAATATACAGGGCAGATTATGATTGATTTCGTCAAATCTTATCCAGGAAATATGGAATTCTAAGCATGGCTGGACAACAAAATTCCCGTCCTCTTACCGTCTACTACACTTCAATGTAATATACTGCTCTCTAATTAAACATGAACCACCTAAAATAAGTCAAAAAACACTAAAGCAACTATCATAGGTGAGAATCATCATCTCTTGACTAGCGGGACAGACACTTGTTCACTGCCCAAAATTTCATAACTTAACCCACTTTTGGTAAGATTACAAAGAGGATATTGGCAGCTGACACTGCAAAGTGATGCTTAACATATAAGTGGATTGCAGAGGGTATAGATTCTATGGATGATTTACTCCGAAAACAATGAATTATCGCAGAAATATCAAAATTTTCAACTTTACAGGTGAAAGGGTTTATTATTGTTAAACAAAACGTCATATACAGCATTGCTAGATGAATCTAAAATGTGCACAGAAAGTGTATTCATAATTCTAAAGCACTAAACAGAGAACTACTTACACGCAGGAAGGTGGGACGGGTCAGCAGAAACAGCACAAGCAATCCCCAAGTTATGAAGAGCCCCTTTTATGACTCCACACGAGAAATGGAGATGCATATTTGGTTCTTGTGCTGCCTTGTTTTCAGCCGCCTCAGCATTTTCTTGAGACAAGTCTCCATTCTCGGAAGGATCAAGTGACATGCGTGAAACCCAACGAAATCGATTATCTTGCAATACAAAAGTACCCTACAACACAAACACCATCTTAGTCTTATCAAATTAACCTTAACAAAGAACCGATAAAGAACCCCAATTCAGTAAATGATTCTAAAAAATTACTCTATGATTTGTCTTTAAGTTGTCAATCTGCTTCTTGAAGAGCTCGGACCAGAAGTCCTTGCAGATGAACTTAATTGCATCCAGATGATCAGTAAACCGAGGCCGCTCCATCGTGTACCTAACAAGTAAAATATAATCATAATCACACTCCTATTCGTACAATTTGATTAGGATTTACAATGAGCATTATTTTGTTTACTTTAAGTTATAAGCAGACCTAAAATAGCATAGGATTCAATGCCACATACATGTGCTTTCCTTTCCCACATTTTCCCAGCAACCAAACACTCTACCAAATCATCAGGAAAAAGAGAAAAAATGTCAAAATCAAACACTTACGAATTACTTTCCCACATTTCATCAGCAACGAAACACTCTACCAAATCAGTACAAGCCAAAAAAAGAGAAAAATTTTCGAAATCAAACACTTCGAATTACTTTCCCACATTTTCTCAGCAACCAAACACTCTACCAAATCATTACAAACGGAAAAAAGAGAACAAATTTCGAAATCAAACACTTACGAATTACTTTCCCACATTTCATCAGCAACGAAACACTCTACCAAATCAGTACAAACCAAAAAAAGAGAAAAAATTTCGAAATCAAACACTTCAAATTACTTTCCCACATTTTCTCAGCAACCAAACACTCTACCAAATCATTACAAACGGAAAAAAAGAGAACAAATTTCGAAATCAAACACTTGGAATTACTTTCCCACATTTTCTAAGCAACCAAACACTCTACCAAATGATCAAAAAACGGAAAAAAGAGAACAAATTTCGAAATCCAACCTTTGAAAGCATGCATTTTCAGATCTAAAAACCCAAAATCCGTGAGATCAAACAAAGCCAATTCAATTACAATGAAATTAAGGGACAATTAGAGAGGGCAGGGTGGTTGGGATAGAGTGCGGGAAGGTGTACCGCTCGGAGAGCTGGTGGCCGACCTGGTAGCCAATAGCGTCGATCCTACTGGCGGCGAGCTCGGGCTTGTTGGCGTATAACCGATTGCAGTACATGGAGACCATCTCTGTTAGTAGACTATCCACGCAGCTCTCTGAGACCTCCCTCCCCATCTCTCTCTCTCTCTCTCTCTCTCTCTCTCTCTCTAATTTCTCTGATTTTTCCTTTGGCCCATTGGGCGACCATACGACATTTTAATGGTGAAGAAAAAATATAAATAATTTAGGGTTAAGTCGGATAACTATCGAATTTTAAGAGGTAATTTCAAATTGGTTCTAATCTTTTAAAACTATTTAACGTTTAGAAAGTAAAAGTTTGTTAGGTTTATTACGTTAAGTGATGACGTGGACAATTATGAAAGCATGGTTTTATTCTGAAGTCGTCTATTAAAGGTTTGAGTTTCCAAATCAACACAATTTAGCTTAAGCAAAATTTATGGATTAACTTGGTTGAAAGGAGTTGGTTTGGTGATTCAGAGCTCCAAAGATGACGATTAGTAGATACCAACTTTAGTGTTTGTCTACCTTATCATTTAATGCTAGAAACATCATTAGTTAATTTTGGTAAAGTCATTACTTAACGTCAGTGACCTAACGGATGTCTAATTTTTATAACTTTAGGTAGTTATTTAAAATGTCTTAAAAAGTTGAGACTAATTTGAAATCACCCTAAAATCATTTTGAAAATCTTCGTTAAATTGCTGGTATCAAATCATCCCATCACCTTGAATTGGTAGTTTCTTGAATTTTAACAGAGATTTTCACAAACAGACCAAAATGATTGACGATAAATAATCTCATAAACCATTTCTATCGATTTAAATCTTAACAACTAAAATAAGATGTTATGAAAATCTTACATATCATTTTGGCTAAATTTTTTTTTTTCCGAAAACAAACGGATTTGTTTTTCCCAAACATAAATCACCAATTTATAATTAAACCAATCACAATGATCAAAAAAATTGAAATCGAGGCACTAGAGAAATTTTTCATTGTGATCGGAACATAAGTGGTACACCACGTGTTTTTATATAAATAGTTTATTTTTTAAGTTCTTAATTTTTAACACACATATCTCATTATTTGTATAGTGACACGTGATGTACCGCCTCATGTATTGGTCGCACTGAAATTCAACAAGATCCTCTTCTGATCCTTTTGGTGAGGATTATGAAGATCTGTAAATCATGTCCATTCATTGTACATCGTGCTGTCAGTTTTTGTCAGATACTGTTTGTATTTAATTTTGAATAAAAATATTTAAAATGATTTATAATCATATGATGTACGATGAACAGATACGATTCACGAATCTCTAAAATGAGGCAAAGAAGATCCAGATTCACACTAGAATATCTCTCGAGGCATTACACGTGGATATCATCTTTATGTAAATCAGATCAAATAGAAACGTTATGTTCAATTTATCTATATTTTTATATTTATTTTCTATTATTTTTCCTGTTCAAAGACATCATCTTTTTTTATTCTCAAAAAAAAAAAAAAAAGGAAAAAACTGGTTTAGCAAGTGCAT
>JADOBS010300347.1:0-10636 GCA_015708375.1 Cydonia oblonga | reverse complement strand
AATTTTAAAAAAAAAAAAAAAAAAAAAAAAAAAAAAAAAAAAAAACTAAAAACATACAAGGTTTCAATCAAAGAATATTGATAGCTAAGGACCACATCTGAAGTGTCCCGTATTTAAACTCTTCTTTTTGATGAATGTACCTATATATGTGTGTGTGTGTACACACACAATATAATAGAGAGTATACTTTATATTTTATTATTTTTAATCCCACAACTTATGGGTTTTATTTAAAATCTCATTAATATAAACAAATACAAATTTAATTTTTAATTTTTAATTTAAAAACTATAGTAATTTACATTATTACATTAATGTCAGGGACTTTGATAAAAAAAACTAAAAACATATAAGGTTTCAATCAAAGAATATTGATAGCTAAGGACCACATCTGAAGTGTCCCGTATTTAAACTCTTCTTTTTTATGAATGTACCTATATGTGTGTGTGTGTGTGTGTACACACACAATATAATAGAGAGTATACTTTATATTTCATTATTTTTAATCCCACAACTTATGGGTTTTATTTAAAATGTCATTAATATAAACAAATACAAATTTCAATTTTTAATTTTTAATTTAAAAACTATAGTAATTTACATTATTACATTAATGTCAGGGACTTTGATAAAAAAAAAAAAACCAAAAACATACAAGGTTTCAATAAAAGAATATTGATAGCTAGGGACCACATCTGAAGTGTCCCGTATTTAAACTCTTCTTTTGTCATTGATACGGTCGATGTGGGACATGTCAACACGCCCCCTCATGTGAGACCCAATTAGTGGGTCATATGTGGGAGATCCACATGATCGATGTGGGACTTTTCAACCCACCATCATCGCGTGGGTCCAAGGGCCACGTAGAGACGGGCCAAAGACCCACTTCAAACAATACTGATATTATCTCAAACTTGGTAACTACCACATGCACAATCCGTCAGGTGTGAGGTTTTATCACAAAAGACCTTGGTATTAGTTGAAGTGGTATTAGGGTATTTAAACTCTTCTTTTATCATTGATATGATCAATGTGGGACATTTCAACAATATTACAATTGAGGATTTGCCTTCCCTCAACGTCTCATGCAATTGATGAAGGTTGAACTAAACAAATGAGAACCCAATGATGATCATGTCGAAGCTATCACCACTTTAAGGAGTGAAAAGGCGAATGATAGCAAGGCTGAAACCCGAAAATTAATGAAAAAGAAAATGAAGAGGTCACTGCTTCAAAAGTACAGCAGCTTGATAGGAATTTTGGGAGCTCCCAGAAGCCTAAAAGCAATGCCACAGCCCGGACACAGCTACCAAATATGAGGTTCCTGCTCATTCCTCTTCAACCGCAGAAATTCGTGGTCCTCTACCTTTCCCACAATTTGCAAAACAAGCTAAAAGGGAGAAGCACATCAGAGACGTTATGGAGCTATTCAAAAACGTGCAAATAAATATTCCTCTACTTGAAGTGATAAAAAACAATTCCATCATATGCAAATTCTTGAAAGAACTATTGGAACCAAATTCGCGCACCGCCATAAATGGTGGTTGAGCACAAATCTAAGCAGCCTGCAAAACTGTAAACAACTTTGAGCAAGCCTAGGACTGCAGGTTGTACCAGCCAAAGGCTCTCCGACGGTCAAGTTAGTGAATGGTTTCAGACTCAAGTAGTGCGAATTCAAGTGTTTAGATTGCATTATCATAGATGAACCCTAGATGGTGTATTTGTATGGTGGGGAGTGAGAACTTTTTAGGATAGAATCCTTGTTCTAAGCCAGGAGAGTCCTAGAGGATATCTAGAAGTAGATATTGCATCCTCTTAGGAGTTATAATTACATGCGACCTAGGAGTGTTTAGTCTAATGGTCAGGCCCTTGGTTTATTACCAAGTGGTCTGGGGTTCGACACCTTCCAAGGTACCCACCTAGCAATTGCTAGAGTTTCTTGCTTCCCAAATGCTGTGGGGTCAGGCGGGGAGCCTAGTGATTAGTCGGGTCAAAGATCCGGAGACACTAGATCAAAAAAAAAAAAAAAATTACATGCGGCACATACCAATTCCTGGATTGCAGAAACTTCAAGACTTTTAGGATTTGATTGTGTCTATATTCGGATCAAATTGCATGTCTTGTGGAAAAAGTATGGTCTGCTGGGACTCCGCCTACTACTCTGGAGTAGAGTGATGGTGGCACCGCTAGGTTATTTGTGGGAAGGTGGGGCACAAATTTTAAAAATAAACTTTTGGTTTTATATGGTTTATGGAGTTGCAAATGAACACAATCTGAAGTAGACCTGACATTCCTGTCATGTCTTCCATGTTCTTGTCATATTCGTGACATACTTAATATCTTAACGGGTCGTGTCGTGTAACACCCGTTAACGTAAGTGGGTAATATGACCCAACTTGAAATCGACCTATTAATATTATCAGATAATATGATCCGACCCGTTACCCGTTTTAGAAAATATAATTTAAATCATAAATAATGAAGATGAAAAACATAATTTGACCCAAAAAATTGAAGACATAATACTGCGTATCACGTTGTCGCATAAAAATTATGTCAAAACATTAAAAAAAAGACATTTGTCTTTCAAGTTATTACACACCCCAAAATAAGAGCCCAATGATAAACGTTATTACATTAACACAAAACACCAAATGTTCATGGATATGCAAAATGAAGGAAGTTGCGTTTCAAGATTGAGAAACCTTGCACGTTTTTGACAATAAAACCCTTCAACTTTCACCAATCACCAAGGGAAATGATATTGGAACTTTGACTTCATACATTATATTCAAGAGTTATATTGACGATGTTTTCATTATGGCTTTCCACATTAGCACTCTTCTATATAAACTAAAAATGTGTTTGGTATTTTTAAATTACTTGATATTTTTATTTTTAATGTCGTTTATATTTTTTTTAATCTCACTCTTTGCCTACACTACACTATAAAAATAAATAAATAAAACTTAAATTTTAAATTTATATAGAATAATAATACAATAATACATATTTAATATACAATATAGACATATACACTATGCTATTGTATTTTATAGCAAGTTTTTTTTAGTAGTTTAAAAAATTAGAATCATGAAAATAACTTTTTTTCTTAACGTGTCGAAACGGATAATCCACATGTCACCCTTGTGTAAACCTGTTAATGACCCATTAGTAATGGGTTCTTATCGTGTGACTCGATAACGACCCGATTAGTTATCATGTTGACCCGAAAACAACCCGATAGAAAGTTATTTTCATGTCGTTTACGTGTCGTGTTAATGGGTCGTGTAAGAAATTGTCAGGTCTAATCTTAAGGGAGCAAATTTTAAACTTAGGTCTCGCTTGACAGCTCGGACTGTACTGACTATTCAGTCGGATATGATAAATAGTCACTGGATAATACTAACTAAATTAGTCAGGCGTTTGGTGATGTGTCAGATTAATATGTGCATTGAATAATATGTCGGACTATAATAATTTTCTAAAAACTTTCATAAAATAATTGTTGTTAAGACTTAAAATGAAAAACACCACAAACCAAGAATATTCACACAGAGGACTTTATTTTCTATTATTCCTCAAAAAAGTTTGGAAAAAAATTCACGGAAGACGCCCTTGTTTTTTTTTCAACAAACCAAGAACCCTTACAGGAGAGAAAATTGGGGATGACTGTGATTTTGGGCATTGGGCTGGGGAAAAGCATTGACAGAATTCGATTTAGATGATGAGAAGAGCCGAGTAGCACCTCCAGATATCAGCCAATATGCCAAATTATCCAACAACCACAGATGTTGTCCTCGTGCGACTTCGTACTTGGCTTTCGAGTGGCGAATTCCTCAACTTCCATCCACCCCTCTCTCCCTGTACAGCCCTCCGAAACACGTTGTTTCCCCGTCAGTCTCCATTCGTCTATCTCTCACTCTCTTCTTTGCTCCTCTATGTGCTTTCCATCGGACAAGATGGGAAATTGCTTGGCGAATGATTGCAGAAGAGTGGTGGCCAGGGTAGAGAACTCGTCGAGGAACTGCTCTAAGACCCATCCTGAGAAGTCGTTAATGGTGGGTTCGTAAAGATGGAGAGGATAGTGCCCCAACTAATTATCCCGAGCTTTTGGGGTGTTTTAATAGTAAAGTGTCAACCGTATAAAATTTGATAGACCGGATAATTAAATAAGTGCTTATTTAGTACGAGAGTGCACCAAATAATAGCTCTCGTATTATTTATCCTATCTGATGCTTTATATGGCGTGTCAAACGAGGCTTTAGGACATTGAATTTTGCATAATTTGCTATGATGGTTTAACTCTACTACCAGAGAGAGGTCATTGAATTTATTTACCCTTAAAGGACATTGAATTTTGCATAATTTGCTTCACAAAACATGTAATCAATCGCTAACACTAAGGTAAGCTATTTTAGGTTTGGTCCATATTCGAATTATCCCCAATTTTGAAATATTAGATAATTAATTTATTTTTGTGTTGCATGTTTAAGATTCGTCTTGGTAATGGTGATTTGAGGTTGTACAAATTGGAATTGTTGTGAGTAGGCACAAAGTTAGCCAAATTTGGGTAATAACCGTGATCTCTAAGCCTCTTCCTATTTTCAATTTCTATTAATTTAGCTCCCAATTGATCATTTTCTGTAATTTTTGTTTTCTATGTTTTGTTTGGTTGATGAGAAAATGTGAAGCGAAGGAAAATTTTTGAAGCATTTCCGTGTTTTTTTCTTTTTTGTTGTTTTGGGTTGTACCGCAGAGTTCCATGCATTTATAGAGGATGTGATTACTTCGTTTAAGCTAAACATTATGAGATAAGCCTAGTTTGACAGTTCGGATTGTACTGACTATTTCAGTCCGATAGGATAATTTGTCATTGGATAGTACTGACTATTTAATCGTGCGTTTGATGCAGTACAGGATTAAAAACTGATTTTTTTTAAAAAAAAATAATGTCTATATACTTTTTAAGAGAATAAACAAATTAAAGAGCACTGATCAGATATGTTCTCAGTTAAAAAAAATAAAAACTCAATTCATCTTAGACTTGTTTTTGTCCGTAATTCTTCCTCCTATTAATAAAAGTTGTTACTGCACAAAAAATCAAAGATTATGATGTTCATTTACCTGAAAAGGAGATTGAAGAACATTTATGGCACTGAGTTTCATAATTTAAAATCAAATTTTGTATTAGAGCCCTTCGATTTGATGGGAAAAAACTAAAAACCACCGTCTCTGATCCAAACAAAAACATTGCCGCCATGGATGTTCGCCATGATCATCTGCAAATGCAGGTCGACGCCCTGTTCATCGATTTGCCCCAATTCTAACTTATTCCACCACCCAATCCCCATACCCATCAACCATAGATAGTCGCACTCCCCAAACTCTAGCTATTTCTTTGTCGAGAGAGAGAAGGAATACTGGTTGAGAAGATGGATCGGGAAGGTGCTGGAGTAATCAACAAAAGAGAGATGGAAAAAGAGCCATCTTGATTTTGTTTCTAGTGACCCGATTAATAATACCGACGATTTGGAATGTATAAATTATTCGACATGTGTCACATAAAATAGGCAAGGCCACATAAATAATCCGGTGCTAGTTTAAAACGGTATGGCACCAAACACCAGATAGTATTAATTAGTACTATCCAGTGTCTAATACGATATGCCAAACGAAGCCTTATTATATTTAGCAAACACTCATCTTTATTTATCGCTCTTATTTAACCTTCTAGACTTTACATTGTAGAGCTATTGACACGTATGGATACTCATTCGATGCATGACACATGTATAGCGGATAATATATTAAAGCTAAAAGGAAGCCGCAATTGTTACTCAAGCAATCAAACGAACCTAATAGTTTCTACATCGGTCGCTGGCGCTAGGGGTGGGTTCGGTTTGGTTTTGGCTGAAATCGGAAACCAAACCGAAGTTACTGTTCAGTTCGGTTTGGTTCGATTTTTCTTTGATTTTTTTCGGTTTTGGTTTTTTTCGATTCAGTTTCAGTCCAGTTCAGTTTTTCCATGATTTTTTTTTTAAATATTTTTATTTTTTATAACTGGGTAGTCAAGAGCAGATGGAAGTTATACATCTGATGAGGGTTTTGATTCTATGATTAATTATCGGAAGTGGGGTTTTGATTCTATGACTGATGATCGGGAATTGGAGAATCGGCCATGGATCTGACATTATTGGGTGTCGGTGCGTCTTTCTTGTTGTGGATCTGAAAGCTCTTGCAAAGAAAACGCATGCATGTGTTAGTTCTTTGATTTGTCCATGAAAGCAAACCCAATAGAACTAAATAGCAGACAAGAGAGATTTTTACCTTGGGGGTTTGTTTTTGGGATTGATCTTCCGATGAGGTCTGCAACTTCATTTGCAAACTTGTGCACCCTTGGAGGCTCTGTGATTTTGACTGCAGTGATGAGATTTGTGCAAAGAGAAGAGAAATGGAGGCATGGGTTGTTTTGAGATAGAGTACTGATGGAAATGTGGAAGAGAGCCATTTGGCTCTAGGCTCGAGATGGCTCTTTGCTAGAGCTCAGAAATAGATAGTAGTTTGAGGCAACAGAGAATAAGAGAGAGAGAGAGAGATAGATTTATGTCTTTAGAAAGTAAGCACCCATGTGCTTGATATAACTTCTGTCAGCCAACTTTAGTTATTTTAATAATATAATAATTACCCATTACACATTTCAACATATATATATATATAACAGATAATTAAATAAAAAAATATTAATTTAATTAATTTGATTCGGTTCAGTTTCCAAACCACTAAAATCGAAACCAAACCAAAAGAATTCAGTTCGATTCTTTTTTTCAATTCGTTACGACTTTTCGGTCACGGTTCGGTTCGATTTTTTAAACCTCACCCCTGGGCGCTGCACTTCCTCTTCTTCTACTGTTAGCGAGGGATTTCTGAACTCGAAGCTTTTCTTCCTCTCTGATTTCAACGACGGGGGCCACCGAGAATAAAGGAGCTGGGATACTGCACCACATCCTCCCTCCGCGTCTCGAAGACGCCGGCCTCGAAGACTGCGCCCTCCCGCCAGACTCCATCAAGGAAGCCTTCCTCAAAGCAGCAACGGCCGTCAAGTCGCGCGCCACCTTGATCTTCACCTCCGACGAAGATGAAGAATCGTTCGAAGATTGCGTCAATGACCCCTGGCCGGACCTGAAGGATCGCACCGGCGAGCTGGTCGGAGCCGAGCCGGAGACCGGAAACAAGGGCGGGTCAGCGGAGGTTGGTGGAGATGAAGTGGTGGTGGGCGGCGAGGAGGAGAAAGGGGATAAGGTGATCGTGGGAGGTGAGGACGTGAGAGGTGGTGGGGAGAGGGATTGTGTGGATGGATTGGCGGGATTAGAGATCGGAGAGAAGAAGAAGGGTGAGGAGGAGGAAGAGAAAGATGGCGGAGGACCAATTTTGGTACGAGATTATGTTTGAATTTGAAATCCTAATTTTGATCTTTTGGGAATTTGCTTAACTTGGTGTTTGTTGTCTACTGCTCAGTGTTGTGAAGTCTGACATTTGACAATATTTACATTTTGCATTTTGCATTTTTTTAAATTCAACTTTGGATTTGTCTAGTTTGTGATATGTGAGTTGCAATCTTGATTGACATTTGCCCCTATAACTAAATTCGAGTTTGACATTGCCATCTGAAACTGAAAATTCGTCACTTTACTCCGTCTCTTTGCCTTGTTTGTGTCTATTATGTTTGATATCTGGTAAAGACTAGGGGCAAACGGAAGGAGATAATCTAAAGCTTGAACAAGTTCGGTTGCTTGGCTTGATCTACCTACTATGGTAACCCATACCTAAATTAATTATCAAGGATGTGGTGTAGAAGGGGATGGGAATGAGAATGTAATGGAATTATATTATTTGGTTGGAGCTTAGCATGGCCAGCTTGAGAGGAGAAACTTACATGCAACGGGAATGCGTCCTTGTGTTGGTATAGTGCTCCTACAACTAGTGATGAAATATCTTCATATTACTTTTATGTGTTTTATAGTGATCATACAATTAAAGGTTACGTCGCATAATGAGTGCTATAGAAATATAAACGTATCTCCGGGCACAAGAGAGAGTCGATACTTACTAGTGAGTAGGTTTCCATGGTAATGGTAAATTACAATTTGCTTCCCTCTTGCAAGTTAGAAGTTAAAACTGAATCTGAGGTGCCCCCTCCTCACGTCATCAACTTAGCATAATCACATGGACAGTTTAGCCAATAAAACCACCAGTAAGCTTTCCTGTTCAGAAACCCGCTTTCGGTGAGAAACTTTCTTGCAATCAAGAAAATAGACTCAAGGGCGTCACTCGTCTAATAAATGTTTATCATTCGTCACACGAGTTAGTTTAATGAAACACTTCCTGTTTCCTACAATTTAAAAGGCTAAGGCATCCTGCACTCGATCTAGTTTAAGAGATCTAGCGACGACCTGCAGGCACACCAGCTTGTTCTTTTTTGTGGCGGTGGCATCACATAAATTCCCTTTAGTGTCTTAGTGATAAGTTGTATGTGATCCTTAAACTATATATGATACATCGACCCCTTCGCTTTGCGCATCAAGTTTGTTTTCCTTCTTGCCTCGCTAGTTGATTATATATCGTTCTGCAGGTGTCAGTTGCCACTGCCACATTTGCCATGACATTTTCCGCATCAATGTCCGTCGTCGAGTACTAGACTTGACACTCATGTCGTGTTTTTTTTGTTAGTGTTATTTTCATGACATACGCGATATTTTAACAGGTCGTGTCCTGTAACACCATTACAATGACGGATATTATAACCATACTCGAACTCGACCCGATATGACCCGACGCGTTACCCGGAGAAATAAACTATATTAAATCAATAAATAACCAAATGAAAAACGTAATACTAAAAGGTAAGTGAGATCAAAGAATCCAACGGTAAGGATTTAGTTAACGTGTAACCCCGATCACTACCCGATTAGTTAACATGTTAACCCAAAATCCGTTATTTTCATGTCATTTTTTATCGGATTAATAAGTCGTTTAAGAATGGCCAGGTCTGTCGAGTGCTACCATCCTCAAACGTTTTCCAGTTCCCTGCGGTAACTCCCTAGCCTTGCCATCAAGTTTCTGTTAAATAAATGTTGAATGGTAGGAAGCCTTTTGGACATTGCCAATTTCCATTGCAGCTCTGCACTTTGTTCTTGGGGCCAGCTTGCCTGTCTGCCCTGGTAGGCCAGAGACCATCTATAATTGTCTTCCTTCTAGCCACCACAATCTTTGCACTAGCTATGTATGTGTACCGTAAAATACGTACCCAATGGGACCCTTACTTTTCATATTCGAATTCAGTTTCTTTTTATTTTCGGCTTCAAGGATTGGTGGATGATTGATTTGTTTTTGAAACAGGTGAGGTTGGGATAGCAAGTATGGTTGACAAGATTTAGAACATATGTACTTAAGATACCTAGTTTCAGTAACTTGTTCTACCTTCAGTTCCCCTACCAAATTTTACTGCCATATACTCAGAACAAGACTTCAGCAGCCCCTCCTGCTGAGAGCCAATCACGGCTGGACATATGTCCAAGATGTGATTTTTTTAATCACAACTTGGACACGTGTCGCGACGGATAGACTTTCAGCAAGAGGGGCTGCTAATTCTTTCAGCAGTGAAGTTAAATCCATATAGTCATCTCCAAAGTTTCAAAATATTTACACCAACAAATGTAAAACGTTTTTGTTGGAGTGCTTTTAGATGTTGGGTGCTTCTACCAACTTTTTGGACCTACTAATTATGTTGGCGTTCTTCTTGAGTGCTTGTTTGGGTCTGAAATAACAGTTTTTAGGGAGAATAGGTTAAACCGAGTTATAGAGCCGTAATCTTTGACCCACATGGACTTTCAACACAAGAATGGACTTATTCGATCGAGTCCCCATGGAAGTAGGAATGTGAAAGGATGAAGTTCAAACGTGGCGTTATATATCTTTCTTCATTGTACCGACAGCTCTCTTGCACCCCCATGTGGTAAGCTCTCCTCTCCATACATACCCCTTGTAATCTTAATTAGTCAATTATCATGTAGCGGTTAGAGTTTATGATCGGACTTCTACGGTATTTGTAGAAATATAATAAAAATATAATAGGAATAGTGGCTATTGAGAGGAGGATACTCTTTTACAGAGAAAGGGTAACTAGAATATTTCTCTTTACTTAACAAGTATGTCATGACTTTATCCTCTTTACACAACTATGTTTTATAGAACTACTTAATTAGGTGCCATATATAGTAAATCATTTTAACAGCCTCGCAATGTAGACAATTAATTAATAGAAATATAATAGGAATAGTGATGCATTTAGACACACAAAATTAGCACAACTGTTACATAATATGTCATCAAGTATTTCGGTATTGTGCATCTAAATAAGTTTACTTTTTTCCATTTGTAATTTCAACGTCGTTTCGTTTAATTTATGGTTGTTTGATTTCAATTCGATTATTAGGGTTTGTCGATTTCTCAATCTAGAGGTGTTTTAATCAATTGGGTGCATTTTTTTAGAAATTTTTGCAGGTTGTTTACTTCATTTCTCTGCAGCTCCGTTTAACTCTTTTTTTTTTTTTTTTTTTTTTGGAATTTTTTTTTA
>JADOBS010300346.1:0-10634 GCA_015708375.1 Cydonia oblonga | reverse complement strand
GACGTAGCCCAAACATTGGGGTGAACCACGATAAAAGCCTTGAGTTCTTATGTGTTCTTTGTGTTCTTGTGCGCTTGTGCGGATTCACGGCCGGATTTCTGTTGTTCCAAGACCGCCACGGTTTTGTACATCAACACTATTAACATACAATTATGAGATACGATATATGCATGCAAATATATATATAATATATAATTTGGTACGTTATATAAATCTAATTTGGGTACCTATTAGTATTTTGGTACGTTGTAAAATATAGCTTTTGGTACGTTATGCAATTCTTTATTTGATACATACCAAGCTATTATCACGTTATGTTATCTTTATTTTAGTACGTCAAAAGCTTATGGTACGTTATGTGTAAGTTGTGTAACCCATAAGAATATAACTTTTCACATTAAAACATTGTACTAAAAAAATATTTTGTCAACGCTTAGTAATTAATTATTGGCATAAGGACTCATTTTAAATAAAAAATAATAATATGAAATCTCTTAGTTCATGTTTCTACTATAAGTTGTCAAAAAATTCAAATTTACTTTCAGTTGCATGAATTTAGGCTCTCTAGTTTAGATCTCAGTTTTAATTATAAAAGAACTATTTTTTTGTTTATAATAAAATGTTGGGTTAGAAAAAAAAAAAAAGACATGGATAAAGGTGAAAGAACTTTAATTAGGCTTTAAATATTAGGGTAAATTACATTTTACCTTATCAGGTTTAGGGGCAATTGAACTTAATACAACATCTTGAAAACATTTAAATCTCATACATTTATTTACATTTTACTTCAATATCCTACATCCATTAAAAAATCTGTTAAGTTTACCGTTAAGTGATGACGTGGCACATGTGGTTTCACATTTGTGTTGATGTGGCTGCCAACTATGCACCATGTATACATAAATAAATAATTAATTGTTGTGGCCTATATTTAACTGACAAGGGAGAGAGAGGGCACGACAGAGAGATATGTTTGTAGGGTTGTGTAGGGGATGTGTTATTTCCCCTACGCAATGCCTTTATTTATAGTAATAAGGGAGGGAAGAATCTTTCTCCTCCAAGGAATACAAGTCCTTAGTTATTCAAATCTAATCTAGGATTTACACAATCATACTTAAATACAAAGTTTATAACGCTCCCCTTGAGTGTGTAAATACTCAAGTAGATTCGGTATCATGTAGAGTTAAGGAAATTGACTCGTCGGCATTGATTCTGGGAACACGCTAGTCTCAAATAAGGTTCTAAAAGACGTTAGGTACTAGTCGGGCGACGGGCTGGGGCCTAGCGCCTAGGCGTCTAAGCGACGCCTAGGTGGGCGCCTAGGCAGACAAGGCAGATTTAAGTAATTCTATTGTATTTTGTGTAAATAAGTGTCTGCTTATACTTAAAATATACATAATTTCATCATAAACTAGAAAATAGAATGACATATATATTATGAAGTATTGGGACATAATGAAAATATGGAGTAAACATGTAATGTGTGTTTATTCAAGTGTTCAATAAGTCTCTTACAATTTATTGGAAACAATAAAATGCAAAAGAAAAGTTATCTATTTTCTATCTAAATGCGTTGCAACCTAGGCAGGTGTCTAGGCGGGTCTCAGTGGGATAGGCGGGTGCCTAGGCGGTCTAGGTGGGTGCCTCAGCAAGTCTAGGCGCCATTTCTTAATTTTCAAACCCCTAGGCATTAATCGGGGCGGTGGCCAGCCGCTTAGCGCTTAGGCGGCACTAGGTAGGGATTTTTAAAACAATGGTCTCAAATAAGGTAGGAACTTGCATATGGAACTAAGTGTCACAAAAAACCATGGCTACGGTAAAAACTCGAGTAAAGACAAAATCCATAGTTTAAAGAAAAATGCATGAGAAATGTAAAGTCAAATGAAACGTCTACGGGACGTTATCAGGGATATGATCAACCCAAGGTGGGTGCCTTGTCAAAACCTCGTTAGGTAGCAAAAATCCAAAGGAAAAAATGCTCCTAATTGTAGGAAAATAGTACATTAAGATCCAGCAAGTATACTTAAGGATACTCCCCCTGAGTTTGACATAATTCCAAAAAGAACTAACAATGTTACAACTCTGAAAGTTTACGCATACCTATTCCTTGAACAAGCTTCTGAAACGTCGCCTTCAGTAGTGATTTGGTGAAGAGGTCTGCCAGATTATCTTGTGAACGGATTTGCCTGACTTCAATCTTCTGATGCTCTTGTTGTTGATGTGAGAAGAACTTCAGCGCAATATGTTTGGTGTTGTCTCTTTTGATGTAACCCTTCTTGAGCTGTTCGATCCATGTTGTGTTATCTTTATAGATCGTCGTCGGGACGTCAACGACAGGGTAAAGATCACAAAAGCTTCAAGTATGACCCACAACTGCTCTTCAACAGAAGCATTCCTAAGTTGCTTCGTGTAAGGCAAGAATTTCAGCATGGTTAGACGAAGTGGCAACTAAGGTCTGTTTAGTTGACCTCCAAGAGATTGCAGTGCCTTTAGCGGTAATGACATAACCCGTTCGAGAACGCGCTTTGTGCATATCAGATAAGTATCTTGCGTCGTCATAACCAACAATGCGATAATTAACTCGAGATAAAGGTGGTGCAGTATCACTCGAGGATCTGTAGGGATAGAACAAACCCAGATCCATAATACTCTTAAGATAACGGAAGATGTTTTTAACACCAGTCTAGCGTCTACATATTGGTGCATTACTGTATCTTGCCAAAAGATTAACAGCGAAAGAGATGTTGGGTCTAGTGCATTGAGCTAAGTACAATAAAGCGCCTATCGCATTTAGATAAGGAACTTCAGGCTCCAAAATCTCTTCATCATCCTCTTTCGGTCATTCGGACAGAAGAGATCTCATTTTGCATCTAGTGATCACATGACCATAGAAGTATTGGTTATCTTCGTTTAAGCAGCGCAACACCTTCTAGGTGTAGATCGATTGATGTACTAAGATTTCATCCGAACAATGCTCTATCTCGAGACCGAAATAGTATTGAGTCTTTCCTAGATCTTTCATTCAAATTCTAACTTAAGGTGCGTGGCAGGTTTCTCTAGCTCTTCAGGAGTTTCGATGAGGTTCATATCGTCGACATAAACTACAACAATCGAAAAAATGGAATGTGAATTCTTAATGAACACATGAAGGCATATTTCAATTTTCAAATGTCCTTAACTAGTCAAATACTCACTCAGATGGTTAAACCACATTCTTCGGGATTGCTTCAAATCGTATAACAACTTAGCCGAATTGAGATCGTGTTCGAGGTTTGAAAATATTTGATCCAGTCAATGTAAGTTATTCGGGAACTTTCATATAGATTTTCATATCAAGATCCCCATAGAGATACGTAGTTACTACGTCCATCAGCTGCATACTTAGTTTTTCGGAAATTACCAAACTGATAAGGTAACGAAAAGTAATCACATCCATAATGAGTGAATAAGTTTCGTCATAGTTAGTCTCGGGGTGTTGTGAGAAGCCTTTCACAACAAGATGAGCTTTGTAACACATAATTTTGTTCTTCTCATTACGTTTCCGAACGAAAACCCACTTGTAGCCAATAGGCTTCACATATGGAGGAGTAGGAGCTATAGGTCTAAACACCTTACGTTTCACAAACGAATCGAGTTCGACTTAGATTGCTTGTTTCCAGTTTAACCAATCAATTCTACGTTGACATTCATCAATGGAACAGGGTTCAATGTCATCGCTCAACATGATCTCAGTAGCTACTTCATATGCTAATGCATCGTCGATGATCATCTCATTTCTACACCAAACATTATCCAAGCTAGCATAATGGATTGAAATCTCATAATTCTCAAGAAGTGGATTCATCTATTCAAGGATGCTACCGTAATCTAGAATTTCCTCATGAGTTGGATAAAATGAGTAGGCGACAGTCGGACTCACGGTAGGCTCAGCAGGAGCTTGTACCATGGGTGTCCTCTTTCAGGGGTGTGAATCCTTTAAACCAAGTGGTCTGCCACACTTTTGTATGGAGGTAAAGGATTGGCTAGCCGCTAATGTACGTGGATCGGCCAAAGTGGTGTCCCGGGCCTCAAGGAGGGAAGTCCGTCGTACATTTGGTACTTCTAATTTTGTAGGCACATTTACAACTGGAATATGTGATATTGTCACTCCGCTAGATTGGTGAAAACATCTGGCATGCTCTGAGCTATGTTCTGAAGATCTAATATGCGCTGCACTTCAATTTTAGACTGAGTAGTGTGGGGATCTAAATGAGACAAAGTGGGAGTCGTCCATGATAATTCGCGTTGCTCTTCAAGAACGTTAACGTTCTTATCTCCCCCTAACTACATGAAGACTGTCTCATAAAAGTGACAATCCGTGAAACGTGTTAGATCCCACATCGCCCATGAGAGTGATCCTTATATGTATATTCCTATCTCTACCTAGCACGAGGCCTTTTGGGAGCTCACTAGCATCAGAGTTCATCGGAACTCCGAAGTTAAACGAGTAGCGCACGAGGTCACTCCCATGATGGGTGACCCACTAGGAAGTTCTCGTGTGAGTTCCCAGAAACAAAACCGCAAGGGTGTGGTTGGGGCCCAAAGCGGACAATATTGTGCTACGGTGGTGGAGCAGGCCCAGGATGTGGTGGACCCTCGGTTGGGATGTGACAAAACGAGCAATAAATAGATTGCCTGTCAAAGGTTCTAAGTAACGAATGATCGAACGAGAATCATATCCGATATAGATTCTCATCTTTCGCTGATGCCCTATTTTTGTATATAAGAGCGACGGAATTGGCACATAGACCACACAACAAAAAATGCGCAAATGTGATATGTCGATTTCGTATCCGGTAATGAATTAAATAACGCTATATGGTTGGGTTGCAACAGGCCTCAGGCGGACCAACATGGTTGTGTACAATATTGCATGGCCCCAAGCAATGATCGGGAGCTTGTACGTATGACCAATGATCGAGCAGTCATTTGTAAGCGCTTAATGAATGCCTCTGCCAGGCTGTTTTGGGTGTGAACATAGGGTACTGGATGTTCAACTTCAACCCTAATCGACATGCAATAGTCATCAAAAGTTTTAGATGTGAATTCTCTAGCATTAACCAATCAAATAGATTTGATTGGATAATTAGGCTGGTGAGCCCTGAGCTTGATAACCTGAGCCAACAGTTTGTAGAATGCAGTGTTCTTTATGGACAACAAGCACATGTGTGATCAACGTGTGGAAGCGTCAACCAAAACTATAAAACATCTACATGGTCCACAGGGAGGGTGAATTGGTCCACAAATGTCCCCCTGAATCCTTTGTAGAAAAATAGAAGGATTCGAACAAATCTTGTCGCAAGAAGGCTTAATAATAAGCTTTCCTATATAGCAGGCTTGACATGAGATTCTTTAAATCGAACCTAAACTTCGGGTTAGTGGAGGCCCATGTGATGATTTGAGGATACGGCGCATCGTTGTTCGTCCATGGTGTCCCAAACGATCATGCCAAAGTGTAATTTCGTGCACGGTCCCAGAGGTATGGCCGGCTACATAATGCCTCTCTATAGGGTGTATGGTTGTAGTATACAAACCACTTATGATACACTCAATCTTCTCTAGAATACGTTTTTAGCCATATTTATAGGAAGTGATGCACATAAAGTCAACTCCGTTTTCTACATAGGCTTCAGCATGGTAGTTATTATCTAATTATTGTCTCGAATATCTTTAACGCTTTACAACGTTTTTTCAGAACGTGGAGAATAAAGTGCCTCTTGAATGGTCAAAATATTGTCATTGGACAACATTATACGAGCCTTTCTGTATCCTTTATTAGGTTTGATGGGCCTGAGAGAATTGTTAGACGTGCATTCTTAGGTACAAAGTTAGTGAAATAGATGCGTTCACGTAAAACGATGTGCATGGTTGCACTATCTGCCAGACAACTAACTTTCCCACTAGTCATACCTAGAAATAAATTTAATTGAACTTGTCACATGCATTAAAATTCGAAAACTTAAAACCATTCAATTAATTTGTTTTCAAGAAAAGTTTATGAACTTCAGGTTCATAGTACCTACAAACAAGCGCATGTATATAAAAAAAAATGCAACAAATATATACAAGTTGGCCTTCGAGGCCTATGATTATAATTGAATTAATTATTTGAACTTTAGGCCAAAATTAAAGTGTGGGTGAAAAATTATAAAACCCAAATTGTTTTCAAAAAATAAACAATTAAACTCAGGGCCCAAAACAATGGACCAAAGCCCACAAGTGGGCTGAGCAAATATATGTCATGAGATCTAAGCCCAAAATTGGGCTGGGGTATGCACGAACTGATAAAGCCCCAAAAGCATAGGGTTGTGAGCCCATTAGCAGCAAACGGGCTGCAGGAATAGGCCAAAAAAAAAAATAAAGGGCCTATATGGTGCATTGATCAGATGCGGCAAGGAGTAGGTTGGGGCTGTAAGCCCACTCGGAGAGGTTCTCTGGTGCTTCGCGGTGCAGTGCACTAATGTTCTAGCTTCGGGCTGAAATCCGGTGGGACGCGGACACAAATACACCAACGACAGACAGAGATCTGGTGTGACACGAGTAAGAGGACAACGTAGCCCTCCGCTAGTGTCATGGGCTGAGCCAACTGCTTAGGTAGCGAGTGAGCCCAAAAGAGAAAAAAAAATTCTCAGGTTTAGTTGAAACCAAGGCCCAATTAGGCTCGGGTTTCAGCCAAAGAACATCCTAGCTTCATTGGGTGTGGTCACCAGGGACGAAGGCCGGTGCCGCCTCTTCAGGCGGTTGTGTTCTGCCCCAAATAACTTGGAACGAATCCTGATTTTGATAGGTAACCTGGATGGTGTGATGGAGAAGATCTTGACGTCCAAAAACCAAGAAAAACCCTAGGATTCGAATATGGGTTTTCGAAATCCGGGGAGATTCATATGAATCTCAACCAAAAACAAGGTCGGCGAGGACTGCAGGGTTCGGTATGGCAGGCGTGGTGGCCAGGCATGGCGGTAGGCCATGCGTGTGACGTTGCGAAAGGCGTCGAGGTTTTTGGGCACGATTTTAGAGGCTTGGAACTGCGGGCTCCGGCTCTGATGGGTTTGGGTTCGAAGAACCCTAAATTTGTTTTTTCAAATTCAATTAATTCAATGCATATTTAATCAAATAATTTAATGCATCGACATATATAGGATGCAATTCATGGCAATATCAGTTCACATAATTCAACAATTATGGATATAATGCATACACAATTTATGTAGAATCTAAAATTCAAAAAAACGTAAAGTTGGGTCATGCATTATGGTAAATGTTCATGTTATCCAGGCTGCAAAAATATCGAGATAAAAACCGTTGTTTTGAAAGAACCTGATTGCATGATGATATTGATGAACTGGTTTGATGCATAAAACTTCCACGTCGGATTCCTAAGCGCAAGGGTAGGAGCGTGCTGATAACATGTTTTGGCCTCTATTTAACTGACAAGGGAGAAACAGGGCACAACAGCGAGAGAGTGGAAAGAGATGTGTTTGTAAGGTTATGTAGAGGATGTGTTATTCCCCCTACACATTGCCTTTATTTATAGTAATAAGAGAGAGAAGAATCATTCTCCTCTAAGGAATACAAGTCATAATAGGGAAGAATAACAATAATCAAATCTAATTTAGAATTTACACAATCATACTTAAATACAAAATTTATAACATTAATTAATTAATTAACTTAAAAAACACAATGACCCAGCAACTCATCCATCATCACCCTCCTTCCCCATCCATCCATCGTCACCATTATCTATGTAATGGTGGTGGCTGGCGAAGGACCGGACCAGAAATGTTAAGACGATTTAGGAGGGTCAAAGAAGAGCAAGAACAAGATTGTGATTCATGTGAAGCAAGAGGTTTATTATGAGAATATGTTGATGAAGAAGAGGAAGTGGACTTTTTATTTTGTTTTAATTTAATATTATTTTTTAAATTGATTTTTTAATATTTAGTTATTTTTTTTGCCACATCATCTGCACAAATATGGACCAACATATGTCATGTCATCACTTAACTATAAATTTAACAAATTTTTTAGGGAGCATTTTTGCTCACCACCATAACTATGGTATATTCTCACTGCACACCTAATAATTTGTCACGTGCTCTTTCACATAATTCCAGTTAACTTTCACATTAAAGAAAGATATTGAAATAGATAAAAAAAAATTGATAGAAAAATATTGAAATAAAATGTAAGTAAATGTATGAGATTGAAATGCTTTTAAAAATATTGTATGAGGTTGTAGTTACACCCAAACTTGAGAGGGTAAAATATAATTTACCTAAATTTTAAAAATCCACAAATATTTAATTAATAACCCACATAATTTGAGCCCTTAAATCTAACTTCCTCGTATCTTATCAATAGTTTGCACTCATTGACAAGTAAGATGGCATAGGTATGCACACATTTAGTAGTAGTACAGACTAGTGAGAATTATTTATTGTGTCTTTGATATACCAGTTGACAAATTCGAATAGTGTATAACTAAAAAGTGAACACGCAAACAATACATAGTGACATCTCGCACCAAAAATTATTTATTGTGTGTGTTTGATATACCAGTTGACAAATTCGAATAGTCTGTAACTAACAAGTGAACACGGGAACAATATTTGCTTCTTTCATTATATCTCTCTGATTTTTTTGGAAATAAGATACTCTATTTATATTTGCTTTATTAATGTTATATTTGTGTTGTGCCTGAATTGTTTATTTCTTTTTCACGAAAACTAGACATATCGTTTAAGAATAGTATTTAGGATTGAAGATAAGGGTAATACTAGGGGCCGCGAGTTTGTTATCTCCGATTCGGTGTCTATTTTCTAATTTTTTGACAGCTGTATATGAACTTAACCTTTAATTTAGGGTAAATTACACTTTACTACCTCAGGTTTGAGATCTATTACAACCTCATACAACATCTTCAAAAAATTTCACTTTCATACCTCAAGTACTATTTTATTTCAATATAATACATCCGTTACATTTTTCATCTATTGATCTGTTAAGAGTTGAAGTCGCTGCCACATTTCTGCCACGCGGCAAAAAAAAATTGTTTATGCATTAAAATATTATAATATTTACCCAGAAAAAAATAAAAAATACTTTGAAAAAAAAGGATTCATCCATTTCCTCTCCCTCGTTTCTTCCTCCCCCATCCCATCATCGGCACCTTTATCCTTTTCCGGTGCTCCTCTACATTCTCTCTCTGTCCCCGGAGCCTCGTTGCCACGCAAAGGCATCCCTCCACCCCAATTACGACCTCGCACCATGGGCCCTCAACTTCTCTTCCGGCGAAATCCCATTTTCGACGCCGAGAAGAACTAGATCAAGGGCCTCATGCACTCCACGACCTAGAACCCAAACTCTCCCTCCCTCCTCCTTTCTCTCTCATCTCTCTCACTGCAATTTTTTGAATTTTTATCTCCCTATCTCTCATTACAATTGCAACTCCTCTTTGATTTGAATTTGTATGCGCTCCCAACTTCGATAGTGAGAAGAACCAGATCGAGAGCCTCATCGTCTCCTATGCTCCGCGACCCAGATATGCTGAAGAAAATTGTACTGAGAGAAAGGGAGAGAGATGAGAGAGAAAGGAGAAGGGAGGGAGGGAGGGTTTGGGTCCCAATTTGGTTTAATTCAAATGGATTTGCAGGTTTTTCGCTTAGAGAAAGAGGATACTAGAGTTATGGAGGTTTGGAGAGAGAAGAAGAGACCAGAAAAGGAAAAAGATGGAATTGAAGTCGGGCGATGGATGTTTGGCTGTGAGGATGAATGAGATGGAGGTGGTTGCTCCGGTGGGAGGAAAGGATTGACATGGTGGTTGTATGAGATGGGTGGTGGTGATGGAGAAAAGGACATGAATTTGGGAGGCTCGAGAGGGAGAAGATGGGTGGGGGGTTCTGGGTTTTCAGGTTTTTTTTTATTTTTATTTTAAATTAAATTTAAAAAAAAATTGCCGCGTGGCATAAATTTGGCAGCCACATGCCACGAATGTGGCAGCCACGCCAACTCTTAAAGGATCAATTGATGGAAAATGTAACGGATGTATTATATTGAAATAATATAGTACTTGAGGTATGAAAGTAAAATGTTTTGAAAATGTTGTATGAGGTTGTAATAGATTTACCCTTTAATTTAACAGTGAACTTAACCTTTAATGTAACAATGTTATCTTTTCAAAGCAAAAGGAGCCAAACTCTCCACCTACCCGATAGCCACCCACCAAACCACACACAACCTCGTCAGCGGCCATTTCCTTGCAATTTCTGCTTCTAATATATATAAGGGTTTATATCACAAATGGTCCCTGAAATTGACACTATCAATCATGATGGTCCCTAAAATTGAAAATCGATCAATGTAGTCCCTGAATTTTAACCCTGCGAATCAATGTCATTCTTCTGTTAGTATTCCGTCCAAATTAACTTTAAAAGGGGTTAAACTATCAATTTTTCATGGTAAAATAATCAAAATAACTCTGTTACTTATAATTTTACTTACTACCTCTCTTTTCCTTTCTCCATCTTCACTTTTCTCTCCATTTTTTCATGGATTTGGTGCTAAAACTAAAATAAAAACAAAAAAAAGTGGGA
>JADOBS010300345.1:0-10632 GCA_015708375.1 Cydonia oblonga | reverse complement strand
TCTGTTTGATCCAGAATAACTAACACGAACTAAAAATAGACGGGGAAGGCTGTAATTCTCTTTCTTTATTTTTATTTCTTTTGGTAGGTTCTTCGTACGTAAACAAAACGAGTGAAGTGACACAAGAGTTTGCAGATAATGTTGTTTACTTCGAAAACTAACAAACTCTCCGGTAATTGAATATGTCAGCATAACAAACTTGTTTGTTTTCGAGAGTAAGTAAAACAAGTTTTTTCTTTTTTTAGCGAGCCAAAGCATTGCCAGTTGTCTGCAAGGTCGTGATCATATAAAAACCGGGGTACGTTCTTCATTAATCAGTTCTGGGTTATGAGTTTCTGCATCTGCATAATTAATTTCTTTGTAAAGGCAGATACCAACTAGCTCGTAGATTACGAGTCTGGCGGTACTTCTGTTTCCGAGGTCGATTGGAAGACAAATCATATAGAGAAATGGGAAGAGGAACAGTAGAATCGAGAGAGGCGGTGACACTTGCAATAGACAGAGACAAAGGAAGTCAACATGCTATAAAATGGGCTGTTGATAGTCTTGTCACCGGAGGCCAACATCTCATCCTGCTCCATGTCAAACAAACAACGCCGGCGGTTTCTGCTGCATCCCAAGGGGAGGAAACTGAATATGCGTACAAAAAACCAGTTGACCCAATAACCAAAGAGCTGTTTCTTCCATTCCGTTCCTTTTGCAGCAAAAAGCTTGTGAGTCATGCTCCTAACCAATTAGTTTACGTATCATTTTTGTTTCTCGATGCAGTTTTTGATCTGCAGGTTGCTTAACTTGATGTTTGCTGCAGATAAAATGCAAAGAAGTTGTGGTTGAGGCTGCCGATGTACCAAAAACCTTGATCAACTATGTTATCTCTAATTCAATTCAGGTTCTGGTACTTGGAGCACCCACAAGAACCGGCTTTTTCAAGTAATTTTTTGCTTTCTTCTTTCATCTTTTGATGTGATTTCTTACTTTTCATATTTCTTCTTATTCTTATCTAATTGAGATTTGGTTATGCATGTATGTCCTAATCTCATAACATAACCTATCAAAGAAACAATGAGTCGTTCTCTATATAGGGTTTACGTTCCTATCACCGCGATTAAAAATATGTATTGTCCATTTGATGATCATTTAGGTATCTGATTATCATTGTCATCGTTCTCGTGTTTATTAACCCTAGGTATGTTTGCCTATTTATTGCTATCTAACAATAAGATAAGAATTTGGATGAGAAAAAATTTTCAATTCGACTAATTTTGGAATATATCTCCTTGACTGAGTGCCTTACTGTCGTCCTCTCTTTGCTCGAAAGCAACAGATCATTCAAAACAACAGACGTCCCAAGCTCCGTGTTAAAAGGGATACCAGATTTCTGCACTCTCTATGTCATTGGGAAAGGAAAGATCTCGTATGTGCAGACTGCTACCACGGCACCACCCCAAATAGCACATAACCAAATTAAAAAGCAATCCAGCAGAATTTCGGAGAATGGTGAACAATCCATGCGTAAACAGCATCCCAGGGGTAAATTTGTTTCTGCTATTCTACAACTGATCAAGTTATTTCCCCACTCGTTCGATGGCAGGAATTTTCTCATTAGTCACTCAAGTTTCTTTGATTAATACAGCATTGGAGAGGAGGACGCACTCTTCACCCCCTCGCCAGCTGATGCATCATGACACCGATGAAATCAAGTAATTAACCTCATACGCACACTTTGATTCTGTGAAACAATAACAAGTACGCTGATCACTGATACAATAACCGATGAGGATACTGAGCTAATAAAATACTGCAGATCACCATTCGCAAGAGGAGGACGATCTTCAATGGACCACTCATACGACCTCTCACCAGAGAGTAGCGATATATCATTTGTGAGCAGCGGAAGGCCAAGCATTGATCACATGTTTCCTTCATTGTACAATAGTGTTACATCTGGAATGAGCTCCCGACAATCAATGGGCTCGGAGTCCGACAGCATAAGCTCTGCGTCATCTTACTCAAGACACCAATATATTGACATGAGTGCCTCACCATACGGATTCTCAACATCCTCATCGGAAAGTGGAAGATCATGGTCATCGTCACAAAACATGGTAAGACAAGACAATTTCCCACCATAAGTAAACTGGAAATAGTAGACAAGTTGCTAATTTACTTTAGATTATACAAATAGCAGCATTCGATTCAAGTAATTTTGAGTGAGTTTGAGACTATACGTAGAGATAGCTGAGAGTATTAATACGTAGTTTTTTCTTGAAAATAAAAGGATGAAGTGGAAGTTGAGATGAGGAGGCTTCAGCTAGAGCTCAAGCAAACAATGGACATGTATAACGCGGCCTGCAAGGAGGCAGTCGCATCAAAACATACGGTATGATGTGGAAGTGAAACCTTATTTGAGCATATAATATAGAAAGACGACCAATTCTAACATGCATGAATTGTAATGACATGCTGTGATATATAGGCAAACCGATTGAAATCGGAAGAACAACAACGATTACATGAGGCACGATTAGCAGAGGAAGCTGCATTGGCACAAATAGAGAATGAGAAAGCGAAATGTAAGGCAGCCATTCAGGCGGCAGCGGCAGCCCAAAGAATTGCTGAACTGGAATCCCAAAAAAGGAGGCTTGCAGAAATGAGAATTCTTGAACAAGCTGAAGAGAAGAAGGGAACAGAAGCAACGGCATACAGTTTCAGGTACAGGAAATATACAATTGAGGAGATTGAAGTAGCAACAAATAAATTTTCACAAGATCGCAAGATTGGAGAAGGAGGCTATGGACCAGTGTACTGGGGTGAACTGGATCACACACAAGTAGCAATCAAAATTCTTCGTCCAGATGCAGCGCACGGACGTTCACAGTTCCAACAAGAGGTTTGTGACTTTTTACATAAATACATGATACAGTTTTCAAGCACAATTAGTATACAACTGCTTTGGTACCAATTTAGGATGTGAGCATCGAACTCTAAACCAACTGGTGATAGGAGAGAGAGCCCTAAGATCACTTAAACAACTAAGGCAAAGCTCCTTTTTTCAATAATGTGGGACAACTCTCAACGCTGACAACTCTTTGACTATGCAGATCGAAGTTTTGAGCTGCATACGACATCCAAACATGGTGCTTCTTCTTGGAGCCTGCCCAGAGTATGGTTGTCTGGTCTATGAGTACATGGCTAAGGGGAGCTTAGAAGACCGTCTCTTCCAGCAAGGTAACAGTAAGACCCCGGCTATTCCTTGGCAGCTTAGGTTCCGAATTGCTGCAGAAATTGGCACTGCGCTTTTGTTCCTTCACCAGACGAAGCCAGAACCAATTGTACACCGTGACCTAAAACCTGGAAACATTTTGCTAGACCATAACTATGTGAGCAAGATTAGTGATGTAGGTCTAGCCAGGCTTGTCCCTCCATCTGTACAAGACTCTGTCACTCAGTACCGAATGACATCAACAGCTGGAACCTTCTGTTATATCGACCCAGAGTATCAACAAACTGGCATGCTTGGAACAAAATCTGATGTCTACTCACTCGGGGTCATGTTTCTACAACTAATAACAGCGAAATCGCCAATGGGTTTGACTCATCATGTCGAGCAGGCTTTGGAGCTAGGGACCTTTGCTGAGTTGCTTGACCCTGCTGTTCCTGACTGGCCAGTGGAGGAAGCCACCAACTTTGCCAAGTTAGCCTTACAATGTGCTGAAATGAGGCGGAAAGACAGACCTGATCTTGGGAAGGTTTTGCTACCTGAACTTAACAGATTGAGAGCATTAGCCGAAGATAGCATGCCTGGTGCTGGTGCTGGTGGAGTATACTCGCAAAGACATAGCCAAAGCTCGATGTCCTCATGTGATCAAGTGAGTTGTTTAACATAAATATTCTAGCTAAGCAAGCAATATTGTACTTAAACAGTCAGTGCACGCATAGACGATTCTCTGTCTGAATTCTTTGGATATTTTCATTAAAGTCAATTTAATCTTTCGTCTTATGATGTTTAGGATGTGCTAAGCGACGTCCATCTACCACTATCTGGGTACGAGAGCTAAAGGAACCAGTCAAGCACATCATCAAATGCAGGAAGGAGATTATAGAATCCCATCTTCAGACTTCAGCAACAAGAATTTTCAATTTTCTTGTACGTAGCACGTGATCTTATGGCACTATATACGGAACAAGTGAATGCAGCTGAGGAGTTTATGATTCAGAAACAAGGGTTAAGTTGATAAATCAAGTATCAACAGCATACTTATCTCTTATATATAGCAGAGATTTATTTATTTATTTCATTCTTTAATCCATTAATTAAGAACGATCCACTCAAATGCCTCGCAAGTGTAATCATCTGTTCTTCTTTCCTCTTTTGTTCGAAGCTCAAGTGCAATCCTCTAACGAAATCATATCCATACTAAACGTAAATCTTCACTTATATGGGATTTTTTCTTCAAAGAAGGAAGAGAGGGAAACCCACTTACACTGGTCTACTCGTAGCTGAGGTATCGCTATTCACTTGTAGGTGAAATGTCTTACGTTCAACTCTCATAATGGTGATTGTTGGAATCATTTCAATTCCTAGCTTCTTCTATAGTAGCTAATACATGAACTTCCGAAAAGTATGGGTTCTACCTTGAAATTCGTAATCATATACCAGAAAAGTCAGAAATTAGATCAACTAGGGGGACTAGCTGATCTCATTCCGATAATTTCTCTCTACTTGCGTCATTCCAAGTAAGTAAACAGTCGCTAATTGAATATTTGGTTGTATTTATTTACTACGCCCACGGCTATGCATATAAAAATGAAATTATAAGCCCATCTTAGCATCCACAACAAAGTTGCAGTTGTTTAGTAAACAAAAACATTAATACGAATTTGGCAATGCATTCTCTTCTTCTTGATACTCAGAAAATTTTGGGAAAAAAAATTCCAAAGCGAAAGGCATACACTAGGCAATTAAGTTGCCTCCATCTCCACAGCCAAAACAACCACTGCACATCATGCTGTCACAAAACTTGTACTACAAGAAACATGGCCCTGTTATGAAACTACAACTGGGTGATTATTTCATCACCGGAAGCATCCCAAGAGGTGTTGAAGACGAACGAGGAGATCAGTTTCGCACATAGATCGACCTCAAGTCAAGTGTATGTATATGCTGCTCATATAATCGCATATGACCACTAATTCAAGCATTTTGTTCTCCCGCTACAATGAATATTGGAGACAACTACGAAAGATATGGAACCTTATCAAAGTAGGATACCAAATTGGCCCTAAAATTCTTGACCTTATCGAAGTGGGATACCAAACTGACCCTAAAATTCTTGAATTAATGCTTGCATTGCATACAAATTCGCAAAAGCTTGCATTCGTATCTTTCAGATTTTAGGCCAATTGTGAATTGTGAATTGTTCAGATTTAAGATGAAGTAGAAATGAAACCACCACTTCAAAATACTCTTTACATATATATTTACTTACTGTACAAGTAAGTACGATTAAGGTCCGCACACCCCTGTTTAATTATTTATGTCGCATGATCTCCTTTGATTTATTCAATCGAAGACTCGAAATAAACATATGGGGAGAAAACAGGTGTGCAGTATTCACTTCCAATAACTAATTGCAACTTCATATGTTTAGGACATTTTCTCTGCTGCAGGCTGTGAGAGTTGACCAGCAACGAAATTGGCAATGTCAGAGCTGCTAAAAATCCCTAATTAATGGAGAAGTCACAATCAGAGGCACGACAACCTTTAAAAGGAAAGAACAAAATCGAAGAGCTTGAATACTTCTACTTGAAATTAGTCATCAAGGAAACTTTTCGATTACACCCTGCACCTGCAGTCGGTCCTGTCATCACGAGACAAGCAAGGGCCAAAGTCATCATCAATGCTTATGCAATAGGGAGAGATTCAAAATTTTGGGCTGATCATCCTGAAAACGCTTTCAAAACCATGGACTTTAAAGGAAACAACTTTAAATTGCTTCCGTTTCCATTTGGTGCAGGCAGGAGACTCTGTCGAGGAATATCATTCAAATTGCCACTGCCCACATTGAACCTGGAAACTTGCCACCTCGACTGGAAACTTGCCAATGGGATGAAACTAGAAGCCCTCGACCATGATGACTGAGAATTTCGGAATAACAACTAGAAGAAAGACCAATCTGCATTTGATCGTCACTACGCTTTCCTTTCCGTAAATGAGATCCAGTAAATAATACATAGGTTTTGCTATTGCATTAAACTCTGGTTTTGGTGCAATCTTATTGAAGAAAAGGTGGTCAACTTCTAATCTAGGCTTATCCACCTTTTCTTCCATTACAAGAACCAGAGTTGGACTGAAGCTTTTTTTTCTTTGTAGGATCAAAGGATCGAAAAATATTTATGACATGTACCAAACGTCAGGGTAAAGCCCTTCATATTAAGGTTCTTGAACATGAGGATTTATTGTTGATAAACAAGGAAATAATGTGGTATGAGTTCGCTATTATGAGTTCTCTATTTACATTGTATTGCTACTAGAGATGGACAATTGAATCCCAAAAAGAAGGGGGAGGGGGAAGTCATTATACAACGGTCAATGCCATGGCCAGTGCTGGTGCATCAGCTGCTGTTTCACTTACTGAAACTTCACCCGGGGACAGCAACAGCTTGGTAGAGTGGAATTCAATTTGTAGCCGGTGATGGAGAGGTATTGATGTCATCAAACCCCTCTTAAGATCCGCCAGCAATCCCCTTATCGGAATAGCAGCAAGAAAGCTCTTAATATACTCTTTACAACAGTATTTTCCTTTCCACACAATCTCCTCTTCTCCATCTCCATCTTTCGAATATTTCTGGCTCACTACAATTGCCCCTTCGGCTTTTGTTTCCTTGGAGTTGTTTGGTTGTAATTGATCGCTCTTATTCTCATCTAATGTTTTAGTACCGCTTGGTAATCTTTGGATCACCGTGTCTTTGTCAAATTTGAGGATATAAGCGTGGTTGCAGCCTTCAT
This sequence comes from Cydonia oblonga, assembly GCA_015708375.1. NCBI lineage: Eukaryota > Viridiplantae > Streptophyta > Magnoliopsida > Rosales > Rosaceae > Cydonia > Cydonia oblonga. The sequence goes on along the minus strand of JADOBS010300345.1, from coordinate 3,623 downwards.
ACAGCCTCTCCCCCAACGTATCAATTATGTAAAAAGCATGCTGCTCTACCTTTAGGACAAAGAAATGGTCATTCCAACTCACAATGTAGACTAACGGTTCGCTGTCCCATGCACATTCTGATGCAGAACGGCTGATCTCATCCCATATACTATCGAAGGACATGGCACCATCAAGGAAGTCGAAATCCCTATTTTCTAGTCCCTCGGGATGGAAGAATCCTATGAAAGATTTCTCTGGAACTAGAGAAAGAGGACGAACTTTAGATTGAACAATGGTCTCAAGATCGAAGTGCTTGTCAGGGAAATGCTCTATGTAGGCCTCGTTATTGCAGAGAGCTCTCCACTCTGATGATCCATCTCTAATCAGGCTGTCGAATTCAGACTTGATAGGCATCTCATCCTGGTTGGATTTCAACCAATCTGCAATGACTGCAACCAGGGCCGTGCACGCACTTTCTCCAGCAGCACGTTCACTCCTTTGATCAATTGAAGCAAAAAATACTTGGGTGTGAAGCTTCATATTTCCATCACGGCTTATCACTTCCTTTTGTTGCCAAGTTCCCACATAAAAACTATCGTCCCCGAATTCAGATACCGAACCCTCTGTTTCACGAGACTTTTCAGAATAGAAAGAAGAAACAAAAGGTTTCAGAAAAGGGATACGAAAATAGCAAATACAAAAACTGGATATTTTCAAAAACAACAGGGAGAAGTTGAACATGTACCCCAAAACTGGACTCATCGGAGGAGCTAAGCTGCCTGCGATCAAAGTCAATATCATCGCCACCCTCTTCTCCATAATGTTTCTTCAGAAGAGGCTCCTCTTTGGCTTTCGGAGATCTGAAGCTCAATTTCCTCTTCCTCCAAGGTAGGATGCTTCCCTTTGAACTCCGCCAGAAGGTTGGCCCGTGGACTGGTGCACTAGAATTGTCAACATGCAAGCCGCCTGCTAATTTATGGTTGCTATAGTGGATCCAAAAATCATCCTCGTTGTCAATGTTAGTATTGGAGTAAAACAAGGCTCCAGCATAGTTTGCATATGCAATAGTTTCGTAGCTGATTGACCGCCTGACACTAGAATCGTCCTTACTGCACTCTGATTCCTCTCCAGCATCATCATCATCAAGTGAACTTGTGTCAAATGGATAATTGGACGCAGCATCCTCGCTTCGATTGGAACTCCTGCTATCAGTGCTACTGTCCTCACGGCATGCCTTGTTTGATTTACCAAATGAAACATAATTGGTTAGGATTTTCACCTTTCTCAGCCCCGCTTTAAGAGCAGAAAACTCGTCTTTTTGTGTGGAAATAGCTTCATCAGAATGCGGGGATCCCCGCATTGTCTCTGAGAGTTGTTGAGTGGCTCTCAGTTCCAATAACCTGAGAGAGATCTGTAATTATTTTGGAGGAACTTTGCATAAGATTATTTCAGAAAAGGGACCTTGAACACAACCCGAAAAAGTGACACGAGAAAACCAGATGAAGAATAAAATAGTCTAACGCACACATAGACAGTAGTACATACAGACAGAGATGGGATAGTCTCTGAAACCCCAGCAGCGACATTAACAGGAATGTTGAGCCCGAATTCCTTTCCGTCAGACGCTGCTAAAGCATATTCCGCGAGGTTCAGTGATGCAGTTCCAAAGACACTGACTCTGTTTCTCACTCCTTTGTTTTCAGCCTGATTCATTAAACCGAAAAAAAAAAATCACAAGATCGATGAGAACACAGTTCATGAGAAAACTTAACAAAAGATGGAAGCACTAAAATCAAAAACCGTAATTGGAAAATAGGGTGCTTAGGACTCAATATGCAGGCTCAAATTTCATACAAAATAACCAATTCTACGAATTCTCCTCTTCGTAAATTAGAGGAGATTAGAATATAATTCAAGTCAAAACCGAAGCGAAGAGAAATAAAACTTTCATTTCTTCTGTCACCAACAGTCAACCCATCAATCTAAAGTACATGGAGAAACAGAGAAACTGGAAAAAAAATAATATCATCAATCCTCAAAACAAAAGCAAAAAAAAGTTGAGAGGAAGAGAGACTGACTGACATTTAAGAGCACTGTAAATGCAAGCTCCCATGGAAAAAACAGAGGCTCACCCTCCTCCTTGTAACCCGAAAAGCGACAGACACTCGTGAACTCCTCATCCCACTCGACCGCCCCATCATCGCCAATTCCACCTTCTTTGGTGAAATTCCTCTTGACAGGAGGCGCAGAGCCGAGTCTCAAGGACTTCTTCTGACCCTTCCACTTAACCTCCACCACCAACGCTCTTCTCTCCTCCTCCAATTCCAACCCCCGTAGCCTCCGCACAACAACCACTACAGTATATTTCTTGGTGGCAACCGCTGCTGCCGGCCATGGTGGCCACCTCATCATCTTCATCACCACCATTGTCCTTGGACGTCAATATTACCAAACTCGACTGATTAAAACTGAAATTTCAAGATATGGGTAATCAAGATTGAATTCAAATATCCGCTACTTAATCATTATAATTAGAATATAACCTGCTGCCGTGCCGTTTGTAGAATGGACACAAAAACTTGAGAGAGAGAGAGAGAGAGAGAGAGAGAGAGAGAGAAAGAGATGCCTGTTTCCCGACGGCAGCAAAAAATACACATACATGAATGACACACCTAAGAACCAACGTCTCTATTTCTCTTTTTAGTTACAAGTGGAATTTGCAAACGGGTCCTTGCACTTGCGCATATTTGTACTCTCACCCCGTGTTCGGTGTCGTCTGCGTAATTTTGGTATCCTTTGCGTCTTAGTCCGTTATTATTTGTTTCCCTCCAATTTAGCTAATTCTTTTGCAGTTATAGCATTCCTAGAATCTCTGGATTCTAAATCTTTAAAGATATTCTCTAAAATCTGTAAAGATTCTCATAAAAATTGTTTCTTTTTATTTTTTTTAATTTTTAATAGAGGAGGTATCCAATTAGATATTGAGCATTCTTGTGAGTTCGTTTAAGGTTCCAAACATTGGTCGCTTCACTAGACCAACCCCTTAAGGTTAAAAACACAATCGATAAAATTATTTTTCAAAGTTCACAGGCTGCACCTTCATACACTATATATATAGGGTTGGGATCGGAAACACACGTTTTGAACACATATTTTGACAACTATTTTGTTAGTTCCCCTTCATAAGATATTTCAACGATCCGAATCGTCTATATTTTAATACATCATTTATAGAGCATCCTTTTAAAAAAAAAAAATTAGACAGGTTTAAAATCATTAAGACATTATTGTTATAGTAAAGAAAATGAACAAATATAGTTCTATAAAAGAACATTAAATTTATGGGAGCTTTAATAAAAAGGGCTTGAACTAAGTTTATTTTAACCAAAAACCATCTTATAATTTTTTTTAACCAAAAACCATCCTAAAACAAGGTAAAACCCACCAAACCAACAGATAGCTCGACCACCAGCCAGTCACTCATGGGCTCTCCTTTGGCGCTCATCCTCCTCCTCTTCCTCTTCGTCTCACTGAGTACTACAACTTTCCTTTTTGAATCACCCTATTTCGTTGAGTATTGAAGAAGTTATATCCATTTGAATCTTACCCAGTTTTCGACGACTTCCGAGGTTTTCGAGGCATT
>JADOBS010300344.1:0-10631 GCA_015708375.1 Cydonia oblonga | reverse complement strand
GTACACTTTTTTTTTTTTTTTTTTTTTTGTTTAATTTTTTTTTATCCTTATTATGTTATTTTTTGGACGCTCTGCAGATTAGGCCCTATGGTTGCTCTGTTCAAGTATTCCCCCGTCACGACTTATACTGTTTCTGTGCCTCCTCTGAAGCTTCCATTCAGCAGTTCAATTAGACAAGACTGGCTTATGAAAGAAACTCAGAATGTATATTTATTTTCTGATTTTTGCTTGCTTCTTTGATTTCTGATGATTCATTATTTGTCATATGCCTATGGCAGAAACATTAGCCTTCTCTTACTTACCCTTTTCCTATTTCCTTACACTGTATGTGACCTTTTTGTTTCAATCCAGGTGTACATGAAATTGATTTACTTGTTCAAAGAGGTTGCCAACTCTTTAGAGAAGATGAGATCTCAGTTTGATGGGTTGACTTTGAAACTTCGAGGCTCATTTAAAGAATTCTCTGACATCGAAGAGATGCTAAAGCAAGAAAAATCTGAGTTCGAGGTCACCTTTCTCTATACATTTTTTTGTCCTGTTAATTTTGTGGCATGTATTGCAGAAAGGCTTTGTTGTTGTTGTATTGCAGAAAGGATTGCTTGGTAGTCTTTGTTTGAATGTGAATGCATTTGTTACAGTATGTTGCTAACATTGCCCATACTTCTGTAATGGCTTTTGTGATTTGTGAAAAAGGTTGTATTGCTCGAGTGTTCTTTATTATTTCCATAATAATTGCCTAATTTGTTTGTGTTCGGACATTTGGTCTGGATCTTCTCATTTTATGTAGTATGACATTCTTGTACAGATTTGTTGTCCTTTTAAAAAATTATTACTTTTCAGATGCATTGAATTCATTTAGTTATTTGTTTTAAACTTAACTTTTAAGATTTCCTTTTTAAACATTTAAGAATGCTGTTATGAAGGATGTGAGCTTTATCTGCTTATAAATCTTTAGTTCATGAACTTCTTTAGTTCACGAATTTTGTTTGTTCTTGGTAGTAAATTCAATTGTAGGAAATTTGCTTTATATCCTTTTCACCGGATCCTAATTACAAAAACAGGTAGTGCTCAAGAATGCTGTTACCAAGACTGAGAACTTGGACCAGGCTGCCTACAAACTACTTAGCTTGAACAGAGTACTGTGGGAACTGCTCCTTGAAGCATGCATTTGGGAACGGCGCTTGCATTCATTACTGTCACTAGATCCTATGATGATCCATTCTAGAGCTTCTGAGAAGGTAGAGCCAGAAAAAGTTGATTCGGATATTGGTATCAATTTAGAAGTCAAATTGGATACAGCCGCAGAAGCTGATGGATCTCCAATAGAAGACATTCCAATTGAAGGTCCTGTTCGAGAATCTAATGGAGCTGATCCAGTTGATGTGTCTGATTTGGCTGAGGGTTTCAAAACACCGAATGTGGATGGTTCAAGCCCAAAACGGTTGGCTAGGCAGGGGTCCAATCTGAGAAATGGCTCCAGCTATGATCATTGTGAGAATGATCAGCTAGCAGAAAATGTGGATTGTGGTGCTTTTGCTGATTCAAATCTATCAATGAAAGGTACTTATTACCATTCACTATCATTCGACTTGGAAGGTTCACATGACTGGTTTTGGGCACCGTTCTCCAAAATTCGTCAAGTTGGCGTGAGAGATCTACAGAGAATGTTCTTTTCAAAGTTTGAAACAATTAGTAGCTATACTGCAGAGCACTTACCCACAGCGTATCAGCTGATCACGGAAGAAGGGAAAATGCTGCACATTCCTCTTGGAACTGATAATCATATTGTGTCAGACTATGAAGGAGAACTGTCGAGTATGATTGCTTGTGCACTGGCCATATTGAAAGATGTACCTTTACAAACAGAGGTTCTTGCTGATGATAGCAAGGGAGAGAGTGGAGTTGCTGCGAGAACATTTGCGCATTTACACGGTCTGACTCGACTTCCCACTAATACCACCTTGCATTGGTCTTCAAATGGTTCGTTAGATTTAGACTCCGTCCATAATATGGCAAGCATTTCTGCAGATGAGTCGCGCTTCTCCAGTTTTGATGGGTTGAATTTGTTGGATTCTCTGGTTCCGCCCGGAACTGTTAACCCAGTAGTCCCTCTGGGAGTTTCAAAATCATTTGGCAAGGATAAATATACTGTAATATGTCCGTATGCCAATCAATTTCGTGATCTCCGCAATCGATGCTTCCAATCTGAAGTTGATTATATTGCTTCCCTTAGCCGTTGCAGAAACTGGGATGCTAAAGGTGGGAAGAGCAAATCCTTTTTTGCCAAAACACTTGATGACAGGTTGATAATTAAAGAAATCAAGAAGACAGAATTTGAGTCGTTTATGAAGTTCTCTAATGAGTATTTCAAGCATGTAAAGCTTTCTTTTGACAATGGGAATCAAACATGCCTTGCGAAAGTTCTTGGGATTTATCAGGTTTGTAGCATTTGATTTTCTTTCCATTGGTGGATTGTTTCTTTCTGCGTACTAAAATTTTTCTTTGTAGGTGATTGTGAGACAGACAAAAAGTGGGAAAGAGATGAGGCATGATCTGATGGTCATGGAGAATCTTACCTTTGGTCGGAACATCACTCGCCAGTATGATCTGAAGGGTGCTCTACATGCTCGATTCAATTCTGCTACTGATGGTTCGGGAGATGTTCTTTTGGATCAGAACTTTGTCAATGACATGAACGCATCTCCACTGTATGTTAGTAACAAAGCAAAGCGTATATTGCAGCGGGCTGTGTGGAATGACACAACTTTCCTCAATGTGAGTTGCACATATTTCACTCCATTTGTATGTAGTTCCGGATCTTATGAAATTCCTTTAATAACTGCAGAGGATATTACTGGTCCTACCCTATCTAGAAGGGGTATCTTCCGTTCTATGATAATTTTTTTTAATTCTACATTTAATTGTCTTCCACCCGGTTTATTGTCCATTGGCTGCAATTCTATTCTAATTCTATTATAACCTCCGCCAATAAACTGATATGGTTTTGTTCTTAAATTTTCAGTCAATCAATGTCATGGATTATTCATTGCTTGTGGGAGTAGATACTGAACGACGTGAACTTGTATGTGGCATTATTGATTATCTTAGGCAGTATACATGGGACAAGCAACTAGAGACATGGGTGAAGTCTTCGCTTGTGCCAAAAAATGTCTTGCCGACTGTCATCTCTCCAAAAGAGTACAAGAGGAGATTCAGAAAGTTCATGTCTAAGCATTTCTTGAGCGTCCCTGATGATTGGTGCTCACCAGAATCCTCTGACCCTTGTCACCAATGTGCTGTTGGAAATGATGATTCTTCTCATTCAAAATCCCAAAGGAAAGGCGGATTAAACAGTTCGTCAGCCTAAGCCAGCCATTTATCCGGTATCATCATTTTTCTTTTTTCCATCTACATACATCAATGCTGCTCCTTTTGACAGCTTTAGTACTGTAAATAGTTCGCCGTCCAGTTCTGCCCTGTTATTGTGCGATTTTTGGCAAATTTCTGGGGATAGTTTCAGACCTATCGGTCACAGTATTCAGCTAGAAGTATAAATTTATTTTGTAAAGGCTATTAAGAAGGTATAGAGTTGCGGTGGTCGAAAAGCTGAGAATAAATTGGAATCAGTGAATCGTAGCCATTATTGTTGTTGAGGACATTGTTTCTAGTACATCTGTAAATGCTACCCGCGGATTTTCAGTGCCGGAAGTGCGCAAAATGCAAGCTAGTGAAAAATCTTATACAATTTGTTGCTCTTGTTTGAGTTTTGCTTTTGTGTTTTCCGTTTTCTTCTTCTTTCGGCTTTTCTTCAGTTGGGCTTGAAGCTAATTTGGTTAAAGCCCTGCATTTGGTCTATTAAGTAGAGTATATGTGGGCTTGTTTTGGTCTTTGCATACTGCTAAATTGCTAATCCAATAAAAATATGGATGTTGGTCAATGTTGGATGTCTAGTTGTGCATGGTTAGTTGGTGACTTATTTGTGCACTCGCTAATCTACTCAATCTACGAGCATCCAAAGAACTTTTGCTGGAATTGCATTTAAGAGAGGCAAGCCAATTTTTTACTTTTTTGATAAAAATTGAGGGGCTTTTTTCTGCAAGTAGGTGCTTTTTTGGGTCAGGTGAAATTCATTAAATAATGGCTAATACAAGGTTAGGAAAGTCCGAGACAAACCAAAACAAGCAAACAAGACAGAGTACAACCAAATAAAATACAAGGGAAAATGCCCAACAGGAGAGCCCATAAAACACTAAAACATAACCTTTGATTTGGAACGAGGGACTGGTCGCCACCACCCAAGCAGCCACACCACCATCGAGAAGAAGACCCAACGAACCAATTGGATGAAACGGAAAATGGAGGTGGAAAACCACCCGCGCAATGACCGCTTCCATAATCCTACCAAGTAGTGCTAAAAGCATTTTAAGAGCAACCCAACCCAAAGCATGTCTCCCAATGAGATTCATGGAGGAAACACAATATGAGGGTTGTTGGAAAGGGTTGTCACCGACCCCAATTAAGAGGAGGGGTCGGCGGCTGGGAAGAGTTTGTGGGTAAAGACCTTGGCGAGGGAGGAAAGAGGGAGAGAGAAAACGAGAAATTTGAGAGAGAGAGTCTCGCTTGTGTTTTAAGTAGGTACTTGTTTTGAAAAAAAAAAACATTTGAAAATGTTTTTACAACTCATAAACACTAATAACTTTTTTTAATACAGTAACTAAAAGTGTTTTTTTGCTATTATATTTAAAAGCATTTTCATTTCACCAAAAGTGCTTATGATATTGCTTGGCATTGAACTTCAAAAATGCTTTTGGATTGAAAAAAGAAGAAGAAGCAATTGAAGTGTTTTTTGGAAGAAGTATATGCTGTGTATTTCCTTAATGAAGCAAAGCACTCGAATTTATCTTAAAAATTTCGATGTACTCCAAATAAAAACACTTTTATTGAAAGTGATTATGAGCAAAATTGCTTTTTAGAGAAGCATTTCCAATTGGAGTCGACGAAGAAAACCTTCCAACAAGAAATTCAATACTTAACAAAGAGAGAATTGCTTGTCCCCCTCACTTGAACAAAGAATCCTCCCTTTCTGCAGGGCAGTTGTTATAAACTCCCTTCCATCTAAATTGCCTCAGAAGCAATTGCCTCCTTGAGAAACGATGGACAACAACTCCATCATCCATGACCTTATTGAAAGCACTGAAGAACATGATGACGATCAACATAACGAATCCAATTTCATGTTTGCTATGAATGCAATACTAAGTGGCACTGCACGTCTCAATGCTCTCCTGCCCACAGCCCCCATTCTTTCCTTCACCATTTTCACTCCTCTCTTCACAAACGACGGCGTATGCACCCCTTTCAACCGCTGGCTGACGGCTTTCTTCATCACTCTTTCAGCAGCATCCTGCATTTTCTTTACATTCACCGATAGCTTCAAAACAGCGACTGGCAGGTTATACTACGGAGTGGCCACATTTCGGGGAATATGGACTTTCAATGGCGGCCGGAAAAGGCCACGCATGCCCTCCGATTATAGGTTGAGATGGGCTGATCTCTTCCATGCATCGCTTTCGGTAATCACGTTTCTAACGTTTGCAGCTTCGCATTATGATGTTGTGGGTTGTTATTATCCGGCAATGCCTAGGAGGGTGACCAACACTCTTCCTCTTGTGGTAGGGTTTGTAGTTAGTGTTTTGTTTGTGTTGTTTCCTTCTAAGAGAAGGGGAATTGGCTACCCTTTCTTGCTGCTGGGGGATGCTTTTTACTCTAGTTGTTGATGAACTTTATCAAGGGAAAGGAAGATTAACCGGGAACAAAAGGAATACAACTTTTTTCTAAACTACAATATATCTCCACTAAGGGTGGAAGGAATACATTTGTTACAAATTCGCCATTTATGAAATTCAACAGATGACTTCTCAATTACTAGTGAACAAGAATATCACTCAGCATTGCCTCTTCCTCTAGCCCTCCTCCCGTCTCCTTCGCCCCCTCTTTTTTACTGCACCTTCTTCCTTCTCCCCCTCTCTCTAAAACTTTCTCACTCTCCCGTTCTCTGCCCTCAATCGCCATCTCTAGTTGCCATTTTAAGAGTCGGTGGCATACATTCTAGGTAATCTAAGCCTCTTCCCTAACATTTATTGTCGAATTAGTTGTCCACCTTTTCCTTCTCCCTACTGTTAGTTGTCCACCTTTTCCTTCTCCCTACTGTCCCTTTCAAACCCGTACCTCCACTCTCCCCATCTATTTTCTCTACCTTCTATCCTCATAATCCATCTCCACCACAACCTTTGCATAGCCGCATGAGCAGTGAATCGAAGAGGGATGTCATATCTGTTTTCGCCCCTCACTGCCCCTCCTCGACTGGCATGTCGGATTTCCCTCGAGGCCAAGCGTTCTGCGGCTTTGGCCAAAATTGGAGAATCCCATGACAAAGAACCTTGTGCACAAAGCCTTTAGCAGAAGCAAGGACCTAGATTATATAACTGACCCTCTAGAATTACATCAAGGATAACTCCAACATTCTTGAAGTTGAAGCAACAACCATTGTTAACGTAACAAAACCATCCATTTATGTTTTGTCAAAACTAGGACACAAAACACAAAGATTGCACTGGAATGCTCCAAGTACTACTATCAGAATGATTTTGGGCAACATTTCGGGGGATATGGACTTCCAATGGTGGCCGGAACAAGCCACGCCTGCCCTCCGATTATAGGTTGAGGCGGGCTGATCACTTCCGTCCATCGCTTTCAGTAATTGCGTTTCTAGCGTTTGCAGCTTTGCATTATGATGTTGCGGATTGTTATTATCCTGCAATGCCTAGGAGGGTGACCAACACTCTTCCTCTTGTGGTAGGGTTTGTAGTTAGTGTTTTGTTTGTGTCGTTTCCTTCTAAGAGAAGGGGAATTGGCTACCTTTCCGGCTGCTGAGGGATACTTTTTTAGTACTCTAGATGTTGATAAAGTTTATAAAAGTAAAGGAAGCTTAACAGGGAACGAAAGGAATATAATTTGTGTGTGAATAAATTTGTAACCAATTTACCGTTCTCACAAAGAATAAAAAGAAAAAGTTATGGCAAAAGCTAATGCACAACAAGAGATACTATTATGTATAAGTATAGGCCTGTAAAAGTCACGTACAGTGGCAACGGCGTGGAACTGAAACACCGGGAGGTTTTCTCCTTTCACGAACGATTGATTCCTTAATCATTGGCAACTTTTGATGAACCTTCTTCCACACGTGGTTCACTGCACCGTCGGGAGGAATTGGCCCGATGCCACCAGGATGACCATTGTCATACTCAAACATGGGCTGAAACTGTGCCATTTTTCGACGAAATCTATCCCTCTGCTCTCTAGTAAAGGTCCTAAGATGGCTCACAATCCAGTTTGGTTTCAACGCATCATCGACTGCCAGAAAAACAGAAAACTCGGAATAATCTACCATCCCTTCAAAAGGAAGTTCTATGTTGTCACTGACAATAACGGGTATACACAGACTTTGAATTGCATCGAACAGCCGACATGAAGTAGGAGTATCCCCAGCTGGGTGCAAGCAAAACTCTGAAGTTCTCATCCCTTTTATGGACTGTTCCCTCCCAGTGGCGTTAGGGAAGCCTTCTTCCATGATAACATCTGGCTCATTAACCAACAAGTCCCACAATTTTTCTCGAATTAAGCCTCCCTGTTATCAGAAAACTCAGTTATGTTACTAAAATAATTACACAACATAGACAAGTTAACTTTATACCAACCTAGATTAGGTCACAAACATAGTATCCTATATCACATAACGCATTTATAATGATTGTTAAACTTTACGACAACCCAGCGATGAATGACATGAGATGTACGCAATACATTAGGACATAAAAAGAGTGTCTGGTGGAACTTCAAGGGTTTGCCACATAACAATATAAACAAACTATTTTAAGACTAATTGCAGTTTCAACAATGTCAGTTCAGTGATGAAACCGGAGAAGAAAGTGCAATTTACAAGTGATGAGTTACAAGCAGTCAAAAAAGAAAGGCAATGAAAATCATGTCATACGTCAGATGCAATGGGAGAAGTAAGATTCAAATCTAGTATACTAACCCGGTGCCTATGTTTAGCTCCTTTAAAGTAAAGTAGTGTTTGACGCTTCTTGTTTTCTGTCAGTTGCAATCGGGGAAGTAGATGCGTGTAGGGCACAATGACATCTTTGAGTAGTGACACTTGTGTGTGCTGAATCACATCTGATGAGTTGCCATTTGATGACCTGGATTCGAGTCTGTACCACCCTCCAAAATCAACAACGAGAAGGACCGCCGGGGCTATCTCTGCTCGAACGTGCCACATTGCTACTGGGTCTGCCAAAAATGCTTCAAGTTTTAACACAACCTACAAACCCAGAGACTAAATCATAAGCCGCTATAGCATATACTACATTTACATTGTTCTCCAACATTTTAATGGTGCTCCCAGTTACCTCCAATTGATCAAATGGTATCCAAGAAATAAAACTTCGAAAATCGCAATGGCTTAATAAAAGGACCAAACTTTCTAAATTCCAAGGATCAAATGGAGAATGCAGATGGATTCATTGCAAATACTAGAACACATTTAAATCTACAGACCCACATAAATAATCACAGAAATCACACCAAAATCACCACCTAATCATCAAAACCAGTGAACAATCCCAGAAATTACTGAATGCCCATTAGCACAAATCGAATTTAAATAATAGCAATTAAATACCAACGAAAAATTAAATAAAAAGCCAACATACCAGTAAGCACAAATACATGGTCTCTTCCACCTGACCTTTTCCAAGCCTGGGTGTTCTTCACAAATTCCACCACTTGCCTCTGCCTCTCATAGTCCTCATTCCCAGCCTTCTTCCTAAACACCCCTTTAGCCGTAACCAGCTGCAATTCTGCGCTCAAGGTCGCGAAAAAGGGGACGAAAACAACGTCGGCTTCGTCGGCATCGAAAACCCGGGTGGCAAACGACCCAGTTCTGTCCTCCGGAGGGGTCATCAGATCCCCCAATATCCAGTACTCGGCGCTGTACTGTTTGATCAATGGATTATCTGGATAGGGTGGAAATTCAAGGTTTTTGGGCAAATGGGAGTCTGGGATTTGGTGGTCGGTGTCCGTTTGGAGGCGGGAATCGGGGCCGGAAGCCCAGTACTTTTCGAGGAGGCCATAGTTGAGGGATCTGGGGAGGTCTGCTAGGTAGACTTTGAGGGAATTTTGGGGAGAGAGAGGGGCGTTTTGGGAAATGAAAGATGAGCAAGAAGGAGGAGGAGAGGAAGGAGGAGAAGGATTGGAGAGGAAGAAGAGAGAAAGAGAGAGAGCGCAGAGGAGAGTGAATGCGAAGAAGAGAGTGGGAACAGAGCATACGGATGAACAAGGTGTCGTTGTGGCGGTGCCCTTCACTGCCATGCCTTTTGCTTTCCTTCTCTATCTTTGCTTCGGTCGCATACAGAAATCGATGAAAATGCACTTAGAAAGACACACGCATTGATCAACCAAATAAATTTATTGGATTAATCACCTAAAACCTCCTAACTTTTCAGTGTCATTTCAAATTGGTTTCAATCATTTTAACAAACCATATTATCTATTTTAAAAAGATGGAAGAGTGAGTTAATCCTCACAATGGACTATCAATAATATAGTTCAAATATGTCTTCAACGACTAGTGACATTCTTCTTCACTTGTAAATAAGAGATTTTAGGTTCGATTATCGCTAAAAACGAATTTGAACTACATTATTGCTAGCTCATTGTGAGACTAAGCCTATCTCTTTCCTCTTAGTGCAGATAATATTGTTTGTCGTTTGTTGAAAAAAAATCATCTTTGACGAGAATCAAACTTAAAACATGCTACTTATAAATGAAGAATAATACCGAGCATTAAGTGGCTTATTTATTTATACTTAAAAATAATAGTTTTGTAAAGTTTGGTGAATAACAGGTATAAATAACAGGTATAAATTAAGCCAACAGGATCCTCTCTAGATTCTTTTGGTGAGGATCCTGAGAATTCGTGAATCGTGTCCGTTTATCATATATAGTACGGTCAGTTTTTGTCAAGTACTGTTTATATTTATTTTTACATAAAAATATTTAAAATAATTTATGATCGTATGATATACGATGAACAAACACGATTCACAGATCTTCGGAATCCTTACAAAGAAAATCCGGCAAGGATCCGAACTCTAAATTAAGCGCGTTATGGGAACATGTCCGCCGAGGCACATCTGCATACAGCTTGAGCCCATAATTGCATGTTTTGGAGGATCCCAGGACTATCATATCATATTATTGTTTTATCCTGCACTTCCGAAGCTTCCTTTTGAATTTGCTGTTGGACTATACTAGCCTCGGTGGCGCGTGCCGCGTGGCTCGCGCAATTTAGCGGTTGAATGCTACTGTCGTCGGGGCACATGCAGTATCGTGCAGTTTATGACTTGTTTGATCATAATTTCGTTTGTAGCTAATAATTTTCAGGTTTTGAATTAGATATAGAAGAAAAAAAAAATCAAGGGAGAAACGAGGAATGCTACAGAGGGGTATAAAAACAAGAACGATTTTAGGAGTGGGCGTGGTTTTTTTTTTTTTTTTTTTTGTGTAAA
>JADOBS010300343.1:0-10629 GCA_015708375.1 Cydonia oblonga | reverse complement strand
TGAAAAATCGAGAGTCGTGTGTTACTTTTCCGATCAAGCAAACACTTGAGTCCCAGCAAAAACTCCCACGTAAAAACATAGCCATTTACATCACATTGGAATTCCTCAATTTGTCTGAAAGCTCTCTCGATTAACCCAACAAAATGGCTACCCTTAACATGATCGCAGCTCGCCTACCTTCACCCGCAACCTCCTCCTTCGCCACCCAATCTCACAAACCCAACTCGCTTTCACTCTTCTTCTGCACCCAAACCTCCATCAAGCCCCACCCACCACGGCTTTCGGCCTTCCCGACCCGGAAAAAACGAAGCTGGATTGTTGGATCGGTCACGGAGGACAGAGAGGTGGTTCCCTTGAAGAAGAAGGATACAGGGGAACAAGATAGCAGCTTGCTGCTTAATGGGTCGGGAGAATTTCAGGCTCTTTCGACATCATCGGAGGAGAAAGGAGAGGGGGATGATTTGGATAAGCTGACGAGCAGAGCTATTAATGCGTTAATTGTTCTGGGATTTGGGACCCTTGCGGTCTCTAAGTTGCTCACAATCGACCACGATTATTGGCATGTAAGTGATCTCATTCATGTGTATATGTGTATAGGTGTACATATTGGTACGTGTGTTCATGGATTATGTGCTCATATGAATCTTTGAAGGGTTTCCTCTGATGGGTTTACCTTAATTTGTTGGTTAATTGATTAAAGTTTTCAGCTTTAATTCTGGAATTGGTTGATCCTTAATACTTTAATCTGTACTTAGTTAGTTGATTAAGTTTCACTGCTGGATTTGGAACATCTTTTAGTAGAATGATGAGCCAAATCGAAATTGTTATCTGTGAATTCATGGATTTTGATGCAAATAAGCTGCAGAATGTTCAAGGGGTTTTCTTTTTTGTCTTAATTTGGTAATTTGCTTAAACTTTCCAGCTTTGTTTTTGGAATGGGGTTGATCCTTAATACTTCATAAGTTAACCTATACATGGTTGAATGATGAGCTGAATCAAAATCGAGTTCTTTTCTTCTCTATATTGAATAAGGTAGTTGCCTCAGTAAGTTGTTGTATTTTGGATGTCAAAGCCTAATTTTCGAGACGTTTTTCAGGGATGGACACTTTATGAGATACTAAGATATGTACCGGAACACAATTGGATTGCATATGAACAGGCTCTCAAAGCAAATCCTGTTTTTGCCAAAATGGTGATAAGTGGGGTTGTCTATACTCTAGGAGATTGGATTGCTCAAGTCAGTCTCTCTTCACATAAGATTAGTAAAGTTCATCTCAATCATGACTTGTTTTTGTGGCTTCTAAGTTGTTTCCTATTGTATGTGAAGTGTTTTGAAGGGAAGCCGCTTTTGGAGTTTGACCGGAAACGCATGTTCAGATCAGGCCTTGTTGGCTTTACTTTCCATGGATCTCTTTCCCACTATTATTACCAATTTTGTGAGGTGATGGTTCTGGTCTATATTTGCTTATCTCTAGCTTGTTTGATGGGTTTCTATGAATGGCTAAAATTATCGACTCTGATTTTCAGGCTCTTTTTCCTTTGGAGGATTGGTGGGTGGTCCCTGCCAAAATAGCCTTTGATCAAACAGTGTGGTCAGCGATTTGGAACAGCATCTATTTTGTGGTTTTGGGGTTCATGCGTTTCGAATCCCCAACCAAGATTTTTGATGAACTTAGGGCTACATTTGTGCCCATGCTGACTGTGAGAAACTCTTCTAAATCTTCCTTATCAGTTTTGCATGTCTTGTTTTTGTTTTTGTGATTGTCTTTTGCTTGTTTTAAATGGATTACGAGATTATTTTCTTACCAGATAGAGATGGATTTCTGTAAAAACACTTGCGGATATGTTCACTTGTATCTGATTCAAGTTCTCTGACTCGGTTATCATAGCTTGTTTTGCTTCATATGCTGCTTAAGTTTATTAATATTTCATATCACAATAACAGAAAAACGGAATATGTATTAAAGTAGAAAAGTATAGCTAAAAGATGAAATTTGAGCTAATGGGTCTCAAACAGTAGAATTGCTTCTTTCACTTGTACTTATGCAATCATACCAGCAGAGCTTAGTGTTATACCTGAAAAAAGTATATACAAAGATAAAGGGGATAGAGAAAAAAGGAAATTCATTTTTTCAGATATTAGTTTACGGTAGGAACTAGCAAGTAAAATCAAGTAGAAATTGTTATAACACCGTATTTGATCTAAATGCTTGTGGTGGTTTGAGTTTTTAGCGAATACAGGTTTAATTGGTATGTTATAAGTTGTAACCTACTTATATCTGTGAGTCAACTGGCATGACAGGCGGGATGGAAGCTTTGGCCATTCGCTCATGTCATTACCTATGGCCTGATCCCTGTTGAACAAAGGCTTCTTTGGGTGGACTGTGTGGAGCTAATTTGGGTTACTATTCTCTCAACGTAAGCCTCCAATCTTAGTTCTTTTATGTGGCGAGAATTTCTGTGTGGGAACCCCTACCCTGAGAAGTGTAATCTGCCCTATTTTGTATGCATGTTAATTTCAATATGCATATATCGTCTCTCACTGATTAAATTTTCTTTGGGTAGTTATTCAAATGAGAAGGCAGATTCTAGTTTATCTGAGGCATCTTCTGGAGCAGATTCTGCTTCTTCGTCAAGCAGTTCTTCAAAGGTACGTCACGTTAGTAGTCAGTGAAGGGCCTATTTCAGAATATCAATACATGTTTAGGTCCAATAATGAATTCGTCAAATAATGAATTTGTGATTCCATGGGCAGGACTAAATTTTGAAAAGCATGGTAATGAGACGGTTTTCTACAGCCAACACAGCCATTGTTTCCACTCTATTCGGGTGTGGAAGTCAGAAATCTGATACTATAAGTGCATGTAACATACTCGTTGAAAGGGGAGATCGTCATCCATTGGATGTGCAGACCCCCATATACTAGGAAGCAGCATGAGCTAGCTTGGGAGACCAACAATTATTGGTTATCCTAACCAAACACATACGACACGAAGAATTATTTTTCCCTCAGGTGTGTTCTATATTCGTTCTCAAATTCAGTCAGATCTCCCTGGCGATCTCGTGCTATGTATATCTATTGGAGTAGCTGTAAATTTCAACAGGTACTGCAACTCATGTTGCAGCTTGGAGAAACTGTATACTTGTAATTATAGTGCCACAAAGATGAGTAAGAAGATTGAGATTTTGCAACTAGATTTTGTTCGCGGTTGCCTTTTTAGGAAAGTTTTGAGAACACTGCTTGGCTCCTTCCTCGGAATGGGCTTCGTCTTCTTTACGAATCGCAGTTTCACACATATGCCGCAATAATTTATAGAGTTCGGTCGTTTATTACCGAACTGGCCTTTCGTGTTCGGTGGTTGTTACCGACCACCCTGGTAGCCCAATGTGGCTTTGAAAGGCCCATTTCTTGTTTTACATCACATGCAGTGCACGTGACCTCCCAACATTTCACAGAGCGCGCGGGATTCAACCAGCGTTAACCGAAACCAACCTCCTCCGCCTCCCTCAGACAAGTAGCAGCACCAGCGCCCCCAACATTTCCAAAATTACAGAACGAACCCCGGATCTGAAAAATCTCTTGCACCTAGATCCAAAAACCCCTTTTAGATCCTCGCCCGCGTGAACCGGGTCAGAAAACAACAATGGCGAAGGTCGAAGAATTGCACCAAGAATCCAAGGACCCCAGCGTCGCAAAGAGTAAGAAGAAGAGGAACCACGGCTCAACCGAGTTCTTCGTCTTCGTCGATTACCTCTTCCTCTCCATATTCTTCGCGTTCCTCTGCTTCATCATCTTTAAGATTACATCGGATTCTTTCTATCTCTAGACACCCACATTCTTTCGAATCAGGTCCATCCTCTAATCCCTCTTCTCAATTTCCCTGATGGGTTTTGTCAATTTTGGGTATTTTTAATGCAATTCGTGTAATGGGTTTGCTTTGCGATTTCTTGATTCTTGTGGGTTCGACCCGTTTTGGTTGATTTGAGTAAGAAAAAGATGAAAATTTCTGATAATTAATTGAAGGAGCGGATAAATAGATAGCTTAATTATAAATGTTGAACCTTTAATATGTATCCATGATGGAATTAGATGTAGCTTGAGCAATTGTTCTAATTTAATAGAAACTAGGGGGACGGGGATTCAAACTGGGTGGAAACGGGAAAGCACACTGATCTAGCCAACTTAGTTAGGCAAGGCCGCAGTTGTAATTGTAATTGAATGGGTAGTTAGAGGAATCAACAGGGCTTTGAATGCATGGAAACCGAAATGAAATCTGGTATCAGCGGAGCTGCAATTTGTTCTCATCTGGGTAGTTGTTGGATTGTGGTGTGCTCAATGTGAAAAATATGTGGTTGGTGATGGAATTTATTCTAGGCATAAAAATGGCTGTTTAATGCCAAAAATAGTAAGTTTGTGCACATGTTGTTATGAATCCAAGTAAATCATGAAATTGTCAGTTCCTTAGATTTACATGCCTGGGAACATATAAGCAGCTTGGAAAGTTAATCAAGTTCCAGATAAAATTCACTCAAAGATTTAAATGCCGTTGCGTGTCAATTAGTTTATGGTTATATCTAAAACCCGTGTGTTTTGTTTCTGAACATTTTTCGGTAAAATGTTGTTGGAAGTTCGTATCGCTCTATCGATCAAATGAACATTGATGTGATTTCAACTTAGAAGTATATGCAGGTTTCACTTTAGGATTGTTGATTAGTACCTAGCTGTTGTTTATGCCTTTGCAGCTGTTGTAGTTTAGTGACATCTCTGGGGATTATGTGACAGGTTCAGGTCCAAGCTTGAAGAACTTCACGGGTGTTGGCATCGTCGGATTCATGATGTGTTCGGGTGAATCGGAAAAAAATAAATAAATAAAAAATGTTCCCTTTTGATCGAATGTAATTTAGAAACAATTGCTTTTTGTGGCCTCCATTTCTGGGAACAGACACATGTATTTAAGTGTAATATTCATATATGAATTAAGATGATGGATTATGTCTTTATATTAAGAACTAGATGGTGTTTGTCAATTGCTTTCATACCGAATTTAATTAATGTATGATTTGATTTTATTCTTTTTGCTTTTCTGGTGTAATTTGTTTCTAATTAATAGGTCTAGTTGCTTCTTCTATAGGTCCACCTCATAAAAGTTTTGTCCACGACAAGAATTATAGTGGGGAAGTAATATCCGCACTCATGTTGTTTTCTTTTACGTTCCTTTTTTTTAGCCGTTATGGTGAATAAATCAGAAGGAGAAAACGGAAGTGTGAAAATCATTGCCCGCAAATTAAGTTTCCCTTTCTCTCACACATACTTGCCTAGACAAAAACATGGCTAAAGAGTAAAGAGAATAACTGCTGAGCAGCATTCATTGATTCGCATTAGAAGTGGCATTACCACATAAAAACAGCAAAACATAGATTTATTAACTTAACTACTTTATTCGAAGCTAGAAAAGCAGCATGCAGGTCTCTCAAGAATCTAGCTTTCTCAAACTAAACAACAAATGACAGTAGAAGAAAAACACACATACAACTAGTCGATTGATAAAGAATCGTGACCTAGAACGCTTATTCGAAGCTCATTTGGAAACGAGTTCAGGGATTTGGAGCAACTGGAGTGCTCCCGCCACCATTCCCAGGGGTTGGAACCTCATTACCGGGGTTTGGGACGTATGTGTCATCACCGCCTGGTACATAGTTGTGACTACTACCCGGGCTTCCACCACTTCCACTTCCACCAGTGCTGCCGGTGCTACCCATGCCAGGGAATGGAACAACATGGTTCAATGGTGGTATCATCACACGCCCAATGCCAGGAATGAGAAAACTTCCGTCATGGTCAAGTAACCACTGAGGTTGTTTCTTTTCATCTTTGTCGGAGGTTGTCGGCACATTTCGCCCGGCAACTGCTCCCCCTACTAGGGCAAGGATGATAACGGAAACGGAGATGAGAGCAAAGAACGAAAGGCGGGTTTTGTAAGCCATTATCGGAGCAATGGTAGAGGGAGGGAGAGATGAGAGAGAAGGGTAGGTCTTGCTGAAGTTAGCTTGATGATTTGAATGTAGAAGAAGGGCTCTTCTTATAGCTGAGGATTTCTGGCAAGTTGGGTGAACAGTTTGTCGGTGAGTTAAGAAGCCATGGATAGAGAGGAGATATACAAATGTATACGTGCATGGAGAGAGAAGTGATGATGAGTTCATTGAGTTGGGTTTTTCTTAGGTCGATAATTTTTATGCACTTTAAGGACTGTGGGTAGTGCTTGGTTAAAATCAAATGACCACGGTCTTGTGAAATGGAGGCAGATTCTCTGCCCCTTCCGTCTTCTCATGTTTTGTGTGGTCACAGTTAAACCACGTTAATATTTTATATTATTTTTTTTATAGAGATAATAAGACAAAAATGAATAGTAATATAAAATATTGATGGCTTAATCGTGACCACACAAACAGGAAGGCACGGAAAGTGGGAGAACAGAGAATCTGTCTCCTTGCGAAATTCCAGAATACAACAATGTATGACATATGTTGTGAAATTTGACGATTGGATGTGTGCTTTGATATTCAGAGGAAGAATAATTGGTGAATGTAACCTGCTTATAAGGTAATGTATATTTTATATTGATGTACAGTACACCGATGTATGATTTACAATGTAGAATTTAACGACTAATGTGTGCTCTGATATTCAAAAGAATTTATTGGGTGAATCCGATCCGCTGAAAATGTAATATATATTGATGTAAAGTTCAAAAACTTCAGGGGGTATTTTCTTAGTTACCAAGATTGAGTTATACTTTAAACGTATTAAAATCTGCCTATATGTTCCAGCAACTCCTGCGGCCATTAATGATGTGCAGATCTGCCTACATTCCTCTGTGAATGTGAATCAAAGAGCAGTTACCATTAATTCCGTCTTAATTTACAATATCACTGTCACTTTTGAGCTGTAAAGGAGCCTGCCATTTAAGGTTTCATTTTTATCTTTTGGAGACCTACTTTTTTTCTGGTTTGGTCTTTCCTTTTCTTCACTGACAAGGTGTTTAATGGGGTCATTTTCCACATTGCAATTTTCCATCTACCCTTTTATTTTGTCCAAAAGGTTGCATGTGTCGAACTGATTCTTTAAACATAATGTGTATCGATATTTTAGACTCCAAAATATCTTTTAGAAGTATTTATCGGTTTGCCCTCTGAACTTGTACAGAAGTGCCAATTTTCTCTCTTAACTTTAATTTTAGCTGATTACCTCCTGAACTTTTATAATTAGCCAATTTCTCCCTGAACTTCAACTTTAGCTGGTTCGTTATACTTTTATAAATAGCCAATTTCCTCTCCTAAGTTAGATTTTAAATTTTTCATCTAATTTTCATCCATCCAATTTTTCGTTCTTTTTACCCCCATGCAGTTGTCATGTGTTGTCCACATGACCAAAATGGATAAAAAAAAAATCTAGCAGCATGGGTGAAATTGGCTATTTACAAAACTCAGGGGGTAATCAGCTAAAATTAAAGTTCAATGGGGAATTGGGTAATTATAAAAGTTCATAGAGTAATCAGCTAAAATTAAAGCTTAGAGAAAAATTAGTACTTTTATACAAGTTTAGAAGACAAATCAATCAATATGCTTATCTTTTAAAAAGATTTTAGAATCACATGCAAACTTTTTGGACGAAAAAGTAGATGGAGTCAGACTCGGTGATATAGAGCAACAAAAAGTTGATGGAGTCAGACAAGGCGGCAATAGGTTTGAACAACTCAATAGCTGAACCTCACAATGCATCAATGTCTTGCGTACGTACATTACGCTGCGGGATCGTTTCAACCGGCTGATATGATGGTTTCATGTTTAAACGTAGACGTTCGGTTGAGTAATGTATTGCATAAATTTCCAGTGGAAATGCGGAACGTAAAAATCTAGGCTGCATCTACATCTGATCTGGACTAAAGAACGTACATAGAACTTGGAAACACAGAATTATACTTGCCTCAGCCTTCTGCAACAAATGCTGAGGAAATGGAAACCCAGAAAGATTTATCTTTTGGATTTTAATGAGGCAAAAAGATGCCATAATACAATAAACGCTTGCCGGTTTCGTTTATATTTGAATCACGATTTCTAAGGCCTTTCTTCGGAAAATCTAGGAAGTTGAACGAGGGAATTCACGCGTGTCACGCCTTCCAAACCCAACCAGTTCTCTTCAGCTGCCACTGTTTCTTCATTCCCTTCAATCTCAACCGGTAGTCTACCATGAGTATCACTTTCATCAGATGACCTGACAGTGAAATTCCTCTGCAAAGATGGCTCCGACTTCTGGCCATCATCTGATTCAACTGCATTGCCGGAGTGATTGCTTTGAAGGGTTGCAGATGAAAAGCCTTGTTCCTCGTAATCAGATTCCGAGTCCATTTTCCCATCCAAAAACAAGCAAACGACTGCACAGTCATCCATCTTTGAAGTCGGGTATTTGAGTTTCCATTCGCGAGCAGCTGAGTCAACCACAATCCTTGCTGCTGATGCCCGGGCTGGGGCTGAGGAGACTATCTCAACAACCTCTTCATTGCTTAAGACATCCCAAACCTATAAATATACAAGTTAAAGATCATCGAGTGAAGTTAAATACGAAATTTTATGTTTACTATATTTCACATCTAATGCCATGCTACACTATCAACAATCAAGCTTATTAATTACAAGTAAAGCAGGACATTAATAAGCAGAGCATTCTCGTAGGTGCGCAGCAATCACTTATAAATACCGATCATGTTATCTCCGGCTTCCGTTAGGTTCCCTATATAACTTTTAAGGGATTCAAATTTCCATAGAGAAAACAGTGAAAGAGGACATTAATAAGTCCTCAAAGGTCTGAACAATTTCACATTCAGCGACCCCTGCTCAAAGGTACAGGAGATATTTCATTCCTCATTAAACTATAATGTACACAGTACAAGAACATGCTGAGATGTAAGCCCTCTTTTGTCACTCGTGTTTTTAGAATCCAGATGCTTTGGACTTTCTTACTGGATCTTTAAATCTCATAAGAACTATCGACACTCCTTGATCATAGAGTTTGGTGATTTAAATGTGACTTGTCTGTAATTCTATCACTTCATATTTGGTTCCTGTAAGCCATTTCAAGCGCAAACGGATATTCCTCATCGTTGTACAATTACTATGTGAATTTTTAACTTTCTTTGCATTATTAAAGCGAGCAGTGCTGTGTAGAAATAATCAACAAACATCCAACCAAAAAGAACAAAAAGAATTGAAAGAAACTATAGAGAATATCGAAATAAACTATAGAGAATATCGAAATAGGATATTATCAAAGACGAAATTTTTACCCCGTCAGAAGCAAGAACAATGAACTGGTCTCTGTCAGTAAGTATCCGGTGTGAGAACTCAGGTATTGAGATCACTCCATACTCCTTTAAACAGAAATCGCCGAACGCTCTAGCCATAGCTAAACCAGGGGCATCATCAAAAGGCAACCATACTCGAGACACTTCAGGCTCATCATGCAAAGCAAACACCCTACCCTTACACCGTTTAATTCTTTCAGCTTCTCCTATGACATTTACATAAGCATCAACCAAGTAAGGTTCAAATAACAAGAAGGCAACCAAAGCATCAGTGACAAGAAATTTAGAATATTGTTCACACTTGGCAGATCAGGCTTTAAGTCAACAGTTAACTGGATTGCCACCATGGAATCACTAGTGTCCCTTGATCCCAGGATTGCTCGGGAATCCCCAATATAACCCATGAAAAGATTTGACCCCTGAAAAGTGAAGCAATCAAAAACAAAGCAAACGAAATAGGAAAAATTAAGAGTGCAGATGGTGTTTGCTGCCGTACCTGTTTGACTAGAGTGACAGCAGTGCTACCACTGCAGAAGCAGTCCAAATTAGGATGAGACCTCAGCTCCTTGTCCATGGCTTTGTATGACTTAAGGAAAGCGTCTCTCCATGATAAATTCAATTTTTCCTCATCCAAACCATCCTTCTCAGTATCTCCACAATCAGACTTCTTTAGGTTCCCTTTGAAACACGTTTTACTGGACCCTTGGTATGAATACAAGAAGGATAGCAGCTTCATTGGCAATGCATCCCTTACTTTGCGAGCAACAAGATGGCCGTGTGGACCATGGCCGTCAAAAACACCACAGAATATCGCATCATCGGACATGAAATCCTTCAAAAGAATATAAAATCAAGAGTTCAGAAATCATAAATTATCTTACCAACATGTTCAATTAGTATTCCCACTGCAGAGGAGAAACTTACTTCCCACACAAGCATGGCATCTTGGTTTATGCCTTTGCGGCCCTGCTGTGTGAATATGCAAGAAGTCTGGCTCTTTCCGTTGGTAAAAATGCGGTTGGGCAAGGTGTGTAAATTCTGAAGAGTATATGCATGGTCAGAGAATGTCTTCTTCGTTCTCTTTCGACCGCTAAATTGAATCCCCAAGCATGGGGGTGTGACTGCCTCTCTGTTGCTGTTGCTGCTACGAGTACTCTGACTACTAGTCGAAACACAACCCCCCATTTCCTCAGCTCAACATAGACGACATCTGACTTAATAAAGGATAAGTCCTACTTTAGCCAATCAGATCGCACATGAAATTCTGAAA
>JADOBS010300342.1:0-10629 GCA_015708375.1 Cydonia oblonga | reverse complement strand
CCCTTAGTGTAAGTAATATCGTTTGTTTTAAAATTAAAAAAAAAAAACCCAACCAAAGACTACAAATTTTGGGCTTAACCAAACATTATTTATAAAATTTATGCTAAGCATAATTTATTTTCTCAAACTAGGGATGAGTTGAGATCAAATTTTTTGCATCCAAAATGGGTGTGCATTTCTGTGGCCTCAATCATTGATTGACACACAGTCATAAATTTAACTTTTTCTAATTTTAATATCAGAAATTTAATATGTGTTAGTCAATAATTACAGCTACAGAAAAACTACATCTATTTTAAGTGCAGAAGATTTCATCCCAAAATAGCCCTAGCTAGTCTTAAATCAACTTGAAACTTGATATTTGTGAAGTATTTAATTTGGGACCCACGAATACGTATTTTAAATCAACGAAAGTTGCGGCCAGATTTTGCCAAAAAGGCAGCAAAAAAAGCATGTTCCGGAAAGAAAAAAAAAATATGCACCATACCAAACCACATGGATTTTGCTTGCTTCTACGTTCTAACGCAAGTTCTACTACATAAAGGTTTAAATCAACCCCAAATCAAGGCCAAAGTATATGAGCACAAAGTCCAGCTAATTTCAGCCTTCCACCAAAACAAATGTCTGCCTTAATTACGAACAATGTTATTTGTATCACATTTACTGTCCATCTTATCAATTTTATAATAAAGGTGGAACTCATCTATGCATGTGAGATTCACATAGATTTGAGAGGTCATCGACAATGTAATTAGTAAGGGGACAAATTCGTGGCATCACTTTTTTTACACAACTTTTGACATACGTTTTTGTGCGGCTCACTCTGTAACGTATTTTAACGATTCACACAGTCTAGCTTTTAGATATTCCCCCAAAGGTCATATGTCTACCAAAAATCTCACAAATCTGAAACCTTATGACTGTTAGATTAAGGGTTTAGGGTTTCTTTGCATAATGGTATTCATCCACTTTCTTCAATACAAATAAATGTCTTAATGGTTTTGAATATGTCTAATTTGTTGCAAGGATGATCTATAAATGATGTTCTAAAAGATAAACGGCACTGATCATTAAAATACATTATGGAGTGGGCCTCACAAAAAATATGTCAAAATTTGTGTAAAAAAGTGGTGCCACGAATCCGTCTCCAATTAGTCAATATGGTTTAAATAATATATCTCTTCTAATACGAGTACATACAAATACAACTAAGAGAAATTCAACCACAAAGCAAAGTTCAAACTTTAACAAAATACAAGCGAGTTTTATATAGATTTTATATTGAATACATCATAACAAGAAATTTGTAACTCAAACAGTTATGAACGTTTATCTATGCGCCTGAATCGTACAATTAAAAAAATCAGTCGTCTTGTGCAAAAACTAAGACTTACTTATGTTGGTCAACATGAGCATATTCTAAATTTGCCGTCTTCACACAAATGACCTAAAAGATTCGTTGACCTTTTGGTGTTGGATCCCTTTGACAAAATAGCAAGTCATGCATGCATATATTGGTTATGCTCCACTTCTAAGTAATTGGCCTTCTGGCATGTGGCCGGCCTCAAGTTCAAACCTTTAACCTTTTAGTGTTATTAAACCAAACAAACCAAAGGTGGCGTGGATTAAGTTCTCGGAGACGAGCGTTTACACTTAAGTCGACAAATCTCTATCTTTGTTGGTGCACATTCTCAACAAAGATGATCTACCTTGTTTCTCTTCGATCTAAGTTTTGTATGGTGTAGGCAGAATGACGATGTGAAGTCTCCAATTCAAGTAACAATTTGGCTTTTTTGGTGTCTTTTAAAAAAGATATGACTTGGATCAAATGGCAAGTCATCAGCATTTGCAACGGAGTTATAACGATAGCGGTTAAGAAAAGTTATTTATACGCTTGAAGTCATATGTTCAATTACCCTTTCAATAACGTTAGTAATGAAACCTTTTGGGGTGTGTCATTTTTTCTTCATGCAACCTTGAGTGGAATGCTAGTTAAATTGGTAAAGACAAGTCAGCCCAACACGTATCTTCTGGAAGAAAGCATAAATCACGTGTGAATTTGATCTTATTTTTATGGGTCAAGATCTTTAGGCTTTACTTCATATCGTCACAAACTTTGTTAAGTATAGGAAAATTATAGGCAGGACAATTAAGCTACTATTTTTAGAATGCCAAGAAATAATTGAGAAATTAGGGGTGTGATATGCACACATCCCATTTTACTTCTCATACACTTTTTTAATTTTTGGTTGTCGGATCGGATGAATTGAAAAAGATTAAATGACATAAATTATTAAGGGATGTGTGAGAAGTAAAATGGAGTGTGTGGATAGTACATCTTGAGAACTTATAATGTGGTCTTCGAACTCCGCCTTGTAGCATGACCAACTCACTCGTAACGACGAGTGTATTGAATATTAATATCATATGCTAAAATATAAATTTGTCATATATTCATGCAATAACACGAGTGAATTAGTTATAGGCACAAGTCAAAGTGTGCATGAGCAGTCTAAATGTGTTTTCGGTGGCCGTCCGTTCGGCAAGATTTTTGGCGCAAGAACACTGATGGAGTCATGTTAAGGACTACCATGGGCTATATCCCAGGTAGCTTTCGGTGGAAAATAAATTTTACATGTAATTTTTATTGATTTTTTATTGTACCCCATCATATTTTTAGTCACTGATTCGAATTCTCTCGGTTTAATTATATAAAATTATATAATACAGTTTACAAAACATCTATTTTTCTTACATCCTTTTTCTCTTCGATTCTTGTACATGTACAAGTTTAGATTTGTTTGAATTTCATGTATTTGTTTAATAATGAAAATTCTTGGCTCACCTTGTGAAAATTTTCTTAAGCAAGCTAATAATGTGAAAAAT
Source organism: Cydonia oblonga (assembly GCA_015708375.1). Lineage (NCBI taxonomy): Eukaryota > Viridiplantae > Streptophyta > Magnoliopsida > Rosales > Rosaceae > Cydonia > Cydonia oblonga. The sequence goes on along the minus strand of JADOBS010300342.1, from coordinate 7,743 downwards.
TGTAGTATGAAGTTTCTTTTTTTTATAAAGATTCAAATCTTTAACCTAGTCCATCCAGTGAAAAAATCCTAGCTCCACCATTGCACAAGAAGGAGTTGACCCGTACTTTCTTGACTTGGTTCTGATTTTTCTATTTTTTTTTTTAAGAATAGTGAGTCGTACTCTTCCCCTACCGTATAGAATAGAACATGTTGAACCAAATCATTTTCATGTAAAACCTATTTTATTTAGATCAGAAAAATCATACGATTTTCTAAAACCATATGACTCGAATTCATGGTAAATTTAGTGTGAAAAAGTGACAAAATTGAGGAAAAGGTGGTTCAAAGCCTATTTTAGGCCTCACTTCCACTCATTACAGAAATCATTTGAAAGAGTTGACAACAGCTCTGCTCGAGCTAATCACTCATTAGAAACTAAACCAATGATTGATCAATGCTAGCTTTTCAAAATAAAAACAAAACAATTTAAAAAAAATTCCTTCGGCCATAAAGGCCCATCACTATTGGTGCTAATCTTTCTTTAAGGGCATAAGTCCACCCAAAAAGCCCAACTACATAATTGCCCTGCTGCCACCCATATGATCGACCCTCCAAGAGAATATGCTCTACAACTGAGGATAATCCTATTATATCTACAACACTCATCACGTAACTGACAGTTTATAATTTAATGATACATGAATGACTAGTGTTGTAGACGAATAATATACTTTCTCCTCTTTTTGGGTATGTCCACTAGTCACTACTAGCATGTCAATACTTTCAAAAGTTTTCCTCAAGACACGTCCCTAAGCCCTACATCCTAAACCTTGAAATCATAAACATACTCATATTTCAACAAGCAAACCCGCCTCTTTATTTCAGCAAACAACACTTATCATGTAACTAACTATGTTATAAACTATTGATACATAGATAACGAGTGTTGTAGACGAATACTATACTTTCTCCTCTTTTTGGGTATGCCCGGTACTAGCATGTTCAATACTTTCAAAAGTTTTCTTTAAGACACGTCACTAAACCCTAAACCTTCAAATCATAAAAAAAAACACTCATATTTCAGCAAGCAAAACTGCCTCTTTATTTGGGTTGCAAAACCTTCTCCTCAAGCTGTACAGAGCAGAACTCTGGTAAACAAAAACTAGGTATCTACAGCCTTAGCTGTGGCAATGCTTGCAATGTACTCAATCTCCTCGGTGACTTCTTTCATCGAAGGCCGGTTCTGTCTACGCTCCTCCAAGCAACCCAACGCAAGGAGCCCCAGCGCCTTCATCGTGTCCAGCTCCAAAGCATTCGCTCCCTCTTTCAGCAACGGATCAACCACGTCCATCAACCTCTCCTCCAACATCATCCTCTGCGCATAAACTGCCAGGTTCACGTCATCCGCTTCCCTGTTGAAGTCTATAGCTTTCTGAGATGTCAGCAGCTCCAAGAGCACAACTCCGAAGCTATAAACATCACTCTTGTCCGTCAATTGATAGTTCCTATAATATTCGGGATCAAGATATCCGAGGGTTCCCTGAGCACACGTTGATATGTGACTTAAATCTGTGTGAGCCAACCGTGATAACCCAAAATCCGAAACCTTGGCATTCAACCTCTCATCAAGCAGAATGTTACTAGACTTCACGTCACGGTGATATATTGGAGGGACAGCTGAGAAATGGAGATAAGCAAGACCCTCGGCCGTGTCAAGCGCAATCTGGAGACGTTGCATCCACGAAAGAAGTTTCCAGCCACCAGGTTTTCGAGCCTGCAGATGTTCGAGAAGGGTTCCATTCTCGATGTACTCGTAGACCAGAATAGGCTGCTCTAACTCGACGCAGCAGCCGAGTAGGTGGACAAGGCTCTTGTGGTTAACTTGGCACAGAATTCGGACCTCGTTGAGAACTTGGTCAATGCCTTTGGTGTTTCCAATCTTAGCAATCTTGACAGCCACGACAGTGCCGTCTACAAGAGTTCCTTGGTAGACTTCGCCGTATCCACCGGCGCCTAGGAGCCGGTCTTTGGAGAAGCTGTTTGTTGCTCTTTTGATCTCATTACCGGTGAAGACTTTGGCTGCTCTGCCTCCGTTGGCATTTAGGATATCCTCGCGCTCTTTCGTCAGGCGCGCTTGTGCTTCTTTGATGCGCCTGTGGCGCTTGTAGAGTAGAAAGGCTATGGTGGCGGCGATTAGTGTTGCACCAATCCCACAAGTTAAACCTGCAAAAGTTTCGATTTCCTTCTTGTTAGTGATGCAAATATAGAGTTTGTAAAATGTGCTGTAGGTTTCATTGTCTGAACCAAAATAAACCTCAGGTATGATATGTCCCAACTTCTCTTGCATATAATGAATTTGATTTCGCAAGGGCTTGTAGCTCACTTAGTTAAGAATATTCACACTTGCGCCTTAGATCCTAAGTTCAATTCTCTCTCCTCCAGTATCGTTTGTAACAAAAGAAGAAAAATAACTTTGCCTTTACTATAATTCGTTTTGTTTTTATCAGTGTTCTAAAAAGTCCCGTCTAGACGCTAAGTAGTTAATCACTACCGAAATTAATCTCTAAGCGTTTAAAAATTAAAAAAATAGCGCCAAGATCCGCCTACCGGATATCCTTTTGATTACTATGTGTCAGAGAAATAAAAAGTTATGACACACGCATCAAGTCTTATGTTTATGTGAATTTCAAGTTGTGTAACGTGTCGTGTGCGAAATAAGATTATAAAAGATAATTCCTTTCAAATTCAAAACTTTAGTTTTAATGACCAATTAGATTATGGAGGATCGGTATTCTTTACCTGCTATTAGTCCGGTGCGGTCCTTTGAACCAATGCTATCTGCCAACAAAAAAAAAGTCAAAGTTCAAAAATCTGAAATCTGAGTGACCCTCAAAGTCAAAGGCTGAGCAGCAATGCAACACATCAAAACGACACCGCAACTCACCATCAACGCATAAGCCTTGAACCGGGTCCCACGTAAAGCCAGAGTCACAAAAGCACCTCCTGACCCCAGCGACAGCCGGGTCGGACCCACAAGTGGACTTCCCCTCACAATCCGCCTGCGTCCCACACTCGGGCTCCCTTGGCGATGCCCACTGTAGCTCCACTCCCGCTTCGGGCCACCGGTCAACGGGCAACCCCGGATCCAAGTTCACGAAACTGGTGTACGCGCTGCAACCCGAGTTTCTGACCCGGATCATGTACGACGTCGACGACCCGCCCGCCCGAAACGTGCAGCACAGCGATTCCTTGCAAGAGCCCACCGATCCGGTGCCGTTGATGTACGTGTGGCAGAGGCTCGACGCCGTGCAGTTGAGCGGCGATCGGAGGAGGGTGTCGGTGCAGTTGAGGTAGAGGATGGTGTTGCTGCTGGTGACGTTGAAGGGGAGGGAGTTGTTGAGCTGGAGGCCCTCGTGGACTATATCGGTTGCGATGCAGGTGTTGGGGCGGAAGGCGGAGGGGCGGAGGACCAGTCGCTGGGAGGCAGGGGAGACGGATTCGATTGGGTAGGAGTTGTTGAGGGTGTCGAAGAGGAGGGAGCCCGCGGAACAGCGGATCTTGTACGACTGGTCGCCGCACGTAGGGGATGTGCTGAGGGGGTAGGGGACGGTGGTGGTACCGCAGTCTGGGCAGCGCGGGAGGGATAGTACGCACCAGGCGGAGGTTAGTAGCAGCGCGGCGGAGAGGAGGAGGGTGGGCGGAGAGGCCATTTTTTGAGAAGTGATTGCGGTAGAAAATGCGGTTTGGGAAGTGAGTGATGGGGGTTTTGTAAGGTGAGGGGGTGGATTTTGGCAGGAAATGGAAAAGATTCCTTGTTTTGAATTATTTTGTTAAATTTTTGTCGTTTTCTGACATTTTGACAAAATGGAAGCTGGGTTTGACACGTTTTTGCTTTTTGACTTCCTACTTCTCTAGACATTGTGCGAGAAAATATTTTTGTTTCGTTCTTGAGCGGTGATGCTCGTCATTTTATTTCATATAGTTAGACGATTAGTTTAGTAAATGGCTAGTTTAATCTCTCTTGCTTTTATAGCATAATATCTCATCCCTTATAATAGAATATCGTCTTATAAAAAGAAAAACTGTCATGAGAGAAATCAATGGTCAATTAGTTTGGCAAGTGATTTTGCACCATTCTAATTATTTGTTGCATTTGAATTGAAGAAATTATAAAGGAATTAAAACAGATAAACATGGGCATGCAAAAGGAAAATAAAGATGTGGGAAAAGCTATTTCATATTATTTTCAAACTTTAGGTTAAAACTTAAAATTTTTAATCCAAAAAATTCATATTTTAATCAGAAATTGTTTTATGCTTCAATGGTGTTCGATTAAACTTCTAGCCTGAGATTATTTGGACCGTTGGATCAATTAACGCTCTAATAACCCATGATGTCCGATTGAATAGAACCGTTGGGATTGCACATGGGTGGCCGATAACCCCATCAAGCTAGGCCCCACTCCTGCTCAGCGTTGTCCCCTTGCCTTTTGTTCAGCGCGTCTTCTTGCCTTTTGTTTAGCGCGTCAATCCTGCGAGATGTCTACACGCACAAAGGACCAGGATTTTAACTCGGGTCGAAATCTTGGCTGGAATTTGCTCTAAAAACCAATTATAACCCAAAACTGATTTTAGGTTCAAAGATTAGAGTAAGTTTTGGAACCTAAATTTGAGGTTTTAACCCAAGAATTGAAGTTGACCTCAGTATAGTTCAGTTGTTTTACGTTCACTTTTATACCTGAATTCAACTAATCGACTTGTCATTCATCTCTGCAGTCGAATTCTTATAGTCAAATGCTCAAGGTCTCTACATCCAAAAAAGAGACAATGACAGGAGAATAGATTTTTCTTTAAGGAATCTCAAAAAAAATCTAATAATTTACGTAAAGTTGGACAATAACACATGAATAAAAAAAATTAGAAACATTGTATTATATAAGGCAACAATATTATCTCTTTGGCATTTTTCCACTTTGCGTTACATCCTCACAACGTAAATTTCGGTGAGTCAACGACAAGAAATCTTATAATTTATAGAAATCGCAAAGATAAGAGGAAGTTGTAGAGAGAGAGATGATAACATGGTGAGGTTGAGGTTTCATCTAGAAGACCTAACAAAGTCTCCCTTTCCTCATCGCAGCATGGTCAAATACTGAGGACGTTGAAATCCTGAATTAATGACAAACCCGCAACTTCCAACAGCTTTTCCATTAGAACATTCACGCCAGGCCGTCACCCGTCAAGTTACGGTATTTCGAACTAATCAATCAATGTCATGTGAATTAAAGCACACGACAATGCATAATAAGTTTGAAACACCGTCACCAACTTCCTGATTGCATGTAAGTCTCTCTCCTAGAAAATGAATTAAGAAAAGTTCAATATCATTCCCCACATAGTTGCAAGTTTCCAAAGACAATACAGAACGATTACATAACATTTCAAGGCGTTTGATTACATCGCAGCCACATCCCAATTGGATAAAACAGAATTTACACAGCCTTAGTTGTACATCTGGGAACTGATACATACTAGGATATCGCAACCGTGCCCGAGATTACGACAATCGTGGAGGACGTCCGCCGTGAAAGAATGAGTACATGCATATACATAATAAATACATATATATGTATATGTATATACAATTCCAAACTACTGTATGTACATGGAACCAATAAGTTACCGACTTGAATGAACACTGCTACCTAACAAAACTGTACCATGCCTTTGGACTAGGAGAGAACTCAAGTGGGTTCAGCAAGCAGTAAGGTATGCCACCAGCCGCATGCCACATTTTTCGGCACACTTCCGTCAATTGTGACTTGAGCGGGAACGTTGCGGTCGATCACATCACCCAGGCCAAGCTGGAAAATGCAACGGAAAACCACGGTATTAGACTTGCAAGGCAATCCCAGAAATGGGAACATTGCAGAGCAAAATATATTTCATAGCGCGATATCAACATGAAGTATTGATGACAGCTGAATACCTGACCATACTTGTTCCATCCCCAGGCGAAAACCTTCCCATCCTCTACATGAAACACAAAAAATTAAGAATCTCTTTAGGTGAAAATTCTCATAAGTTTAACTTCAACATCTTCTAAACTAAAATTATGATGTCACTCGATATTCCTGTAAACCCAAGCAACTGATATTTCCACCCGAATAGATATTTTTGTCCTTAATACCTACAAGTTCATACACTTTCACTATTTTTTGTTTGGCTAGTCGATCCATACAGAGACTCTGGAATTTTATAAGGACTTGTGAAGGCTCTTATGAGCTGACCAAATTTCTGTATTTCTTTCTCCATCTGTCGTTTCCTGTTTCCTGGACCGGTGGAGGCGCTCACAAGCAACCAAATGCATCGAGATATTCATATTTGCATAACCACATTAAGATTGGATACCATTTCTTCATTAGGGTAAAGAAGATAAAGTTGCTTATCATAAAAGAGTACGGAAGCTTGTAAAAACGGACAGTAGCATACCGGTGATTATGGTACTATGACGCGCCCCACAGGAAACAATCTTTGCATTCACATTTTCCAGAACTGGAGCATCCAAAAGTCTTGGTATAATCTGGTTCACAATTTAAGAGAATTCGGTTCAACGGTTTCTCTGATATCGATTGTATTGGCAATATTGATATGAAAATATTACAAAAGCAGCGACATCTTTATTGATTTGATTAACTAATTTATGTAACCCTATCAATATACTAGCAACATTATATGACAAAGTAAGGGTGAAATTTATGGTTATCATCCCGTTTTATCATTGCCTGAACGACAAAATCTATGAATAAAAAAATCATATAACATTCTAGTAAGTTGATAACTTCTCAGTTGATGAGAATGCCATGACCTCTAGTGAAATAATGGATAGATTTCAGTCAACTTCAAGGCTTACCTCAGCTTCATCAGCTCCGGTACCCAGCTGTCCAAACTGATTCCCGCCAAATGCATAAACATGACCATCAGCTGAAATGCAGACAGTGTGCCACAGTCCTGCAGCAACACCCTCTATCCGGATACCCAGTAATGAAGATACACAAGTCGGGCTTAATTCATCATTTGTGCTTCCTTGCCCACACTTGAACAAAACAAAAATGACAAGGAAATCAGTTTTACACTATTTGAATAACAGAAATAGTGCAGACACAGTACATTATAGGTAATGTTAAGAAGGAATAGAATAGATTAATCCCTTTTGAGTGAATCTCATCTTGAGCATCTACAATATTTTTTCTCCGCCGTTCCTACATTACCTACATGTTGTACAGTAGAATGGTTAAATTTGGGGAACTCGCGCTAGTTGTTTGTGTATGGATGGATACAAAGATTAAAACTTTAGACATTCCAGCTTGATTGGAACACCAGTTCCATCTTGTTTAGGTACTATAGTTGATGATTTTTTGTATTTGTGATTAATAGCAGTTTTACCATCAACAAGCCAAGAAGTCTGTTGTGCATAAGGATGAAAAAGAATTAACGCAGATCAGCACTTATGGTTTCAAGAAGATAAAGCGTGAGGCAAAGAGTACAATACAGAAAACTCACCTGTCCATACAGCCCCCAACCAAAAGCAAGTACAGCTCCAGCATCTGAAGTGCGAGAAAGAAATCAAAAACTGACATGTAAAGATAAACTGCATACAAAGCATAAAAGCTAAAATGCTACAATTTAGGCATATGATCGCTTAACATCTCAGTTGTACCACATGCTACACTAACCACAGGAATGACATTCCTGTGACAAAT
>JADOBS010300341.1:0-10628 GCA_015708375.1 Cydonia oblonga | reverse complement strand
TTGGGGTGAACCACGATAAAAGCCTTGTGTTCTTTGTGTTCTTCGTGTTCTTGAGCGTTTGTGCGGATTCACGGCCGGATTTACGTTGTTCCAAGACCGCCACGGTTTTGTGCATCAACAACATTCAAAGTTCGTTTGATCCTAAGGGCTATTTGATTTTGATCTCATTGAGTTTGAACTTGAGCTTGAGGCCCTTGAGATCTTTGATGCCTTTGACTTCATCTAATTCACACAAAATAATAAGAGGATAGTAGTTAGTTAGTACTACAAACTTATACAAAAGTAAATTGGTGCAGATTCCAATTGGTGCAGGTTTGGTTATTGGTATAAAAGTTAAAAAATTATGATTTAATCTTATGTGATCATTTTTTAAGGCCAATGATACAAAATGCAGTAAGAATAAGATAGAACAAACCTATGAGGTGTATACCATGATAAACGAAATGAAATCAAGCATATATCAAATGATATGTAAAATCCACTTAACACTAAAACCCCTTCACAAAATCTGACTCGAAGGCACTCTGGTTTAACATATCTACCAGACAGACACAACAAGTACAGTTTTACATGAAGAGGAAAAACCAACCAGTCATGTCCCTATCTCCGATTTTCCATTCATTCTGATGCAGTTAATGGCTTAGTTTATGCCAAACCAACCATTCATTCTGATGTAGTTAATAACTTTAACATCAAATCAAAATCGACGTGTATAACCAACAAGGAAAGAACATAAAAGAAAACCCTCATTTGTTCACACCTCTCTACATTTCATATCTCGGTGATTACTTCACGTTTAATGCCCTCAATACAAACCGTCATTCATTTTATATCTTAATTCTCTCTTGGAAGATCAAATATGCTAAAAATAAGATAACATTGTTGTTGGTGGGTAATACTGTGGTCGAAGGAATATGTTTTTACTGTAATTATGGTTCTGCATATTGGTCCACCTAATTGCATAATAAAAGACCAGTTACAGAATCCCATAGGATTCCAAAATACATTGTGTAAACTGTAAACCTCTCCCGTGATTATAAATTTCGAGGAATGATTTGGATGAACTTAAAACAAGAGTGCAGAGCATGAAATCAGATAACAGTAACCACCAATAGTTTTATTGTGTGTATATATACATCTAAAATTCAAAGCAATACCCACAAACAGGTTCCCAAAATCCCAAAAAACCATCAAAATCTTCAATCAAGACAAAGAATAATTAATCAAATATTACAATTTCTGAAACATGGGTATTCTCCGATTCTGCATGTATTAATCTAAATTACAAGAAGTGAGAGTATGAGACTAACCTTTTGCAGAGACCAGAGAGTTTGAGAGTGAGAACTGAGAAGGGTTGCGCCGTTGCGGGTCGCCGCTGGGAATGAGAGACAGAGAATTTGAGTATTTGAGAAAGTGATTGAAGACCGAGAGAGAGAGTCTGAGAGAGGAGGCTCAGAGGGCTGCGCGAAGTCGAACTGGGAAAATGGAAGAGAGGGGGCTGCGCGAAGTCGAACTGGGGAAATGGGAGAGAGGAATCAGGACGCGTAGGGTACACTTCGGGGGCCAAACGACGTCGTTCTCGGATATAATTATTAATTAATACATAATAGAACTTCGGTTCGGTTCGGTTTCCGAACCCCAGAAACCGAAACTGAACCAACCATATTCGGTTCAGTTCGGTTCACCACATTCGGTTCAGTTTTTTCCACCTCGGTTCGGTTTTCGATCTAGTTTTTTTCGATTTTCGGTTTTTCCAACCCACCCTTAGTAGAATCATCTGCTCTGATACTATTTGTAACGCCCCGACCCTAAAATTTTATTTCGGAAACAAATTTTGGTGATAGGCCAAAATTAAACTCTTTTTTAACTAACAACTATTAATCAGAATTCTTTATTTAAATTTCTTAAACACTCACAAAATCTATAAACATAATTTTTAACCGAAAACATAAAATTTAATTTTAGAATAATTCACCAAGATTTCTTTTCTTCAATCAAATTCCCAACAAAAGATTAATCTTAATTATATAAGGTTGCATCTAACCCCTGTTAGATTGCCTACGTACCCTTGATGCGGGATCAAGCCTTTCGTAGTTCACGATTCATTCTTTTATTCCATTTCGCAAATCCTTCAAGTGATTAACAATCACGAAACTAGGTTTAAACAAATGAATCACACCAAATCTATATCATACATGGATTCAGAATTTCAAAATTAGCTTAAAAAATAGCTTTGGCCCTCTGGCCACACACCACCGTGGGTGACGGTTTCCAGCGAATGGAAACCCAATTTTTCGACTAACTATAAAATTTACCAAATTTTATAAGGAAGTAGAGTTTAATGAGCGGAACAAATTTTATGCCTGGGCTAAAGTCCAATTCGGCCGGAAAACACCTGAAATCAGCCTTGAACCATCGAAAACCCTAGTAATAGGTGTTCTCGATTCGACCTTAAAACAAATTCCGACGCTCTGACCATTGCTTAGGCTTTGTTCCTGACATTTAGCAGATACTATTAGTGGTGGTGACGGATGAAGTTAGCTTCAGAGTTTGGTGAATCGAAGCCAAACCGGTTGCACCTCATCGGGTACAGTTTCTCTTGAAATCCACCCAAATTCGACAATTTTTCAGGTGAAAGTAGGAAAATGAATGATTGGGTTCGAAGTAAAGATTATTTTGACTCATGTTCTGTCATCAACGGTGGCCGAAATCAAAAAATCCGACTAGGTCTGGTCGCGGGTTAGAGAAATGTCCAGTTTTTACCCCTCCTTATCTCTTCCCTTATTTCTTCCCTCTCCTATTGGTTCACTCCTCCATCCCCCCTTCTGATTCATCTGCCCCATCCTTTTCTTTTCATCTCAGCTACACACGTGGCATCACAGATAATTGCTCCAGCAATCTAGAGCTTTTTGGATTAACAATTAAATGACCATTTTGTCCCTATATTTTTTCGTTTACATCTCTTTCATTATAACTTTGTGACCATTTTGTCCCAATCGGTTTCTGATCGTGGGTTGGTCGATTTATGAGTAGGACTTCAAATGTCATAACTTATTTAATACTCAATCAAATCGGGTGATTTAAAAATGAAAATCATAGTTCTCAACGAGATGAAGACAATGGTACCTTGCATGATGGCTAACTCATCATGGTTTGGCCGAAAAACGCCTCGAAACTAGCGATGCTAGCAGAAAAACTGGGAAAACCTCTCTCTGAGTTATTTATGCTTTTAACAAGTGTGTACAACTTAGAACAAGCTTTGATCTAACCTTAAAACAGATCCTAAAGGTTTCTAGGAGCTTACTTACGTCAGAAAACCTCAAAAGTCGCCGGAGCTCGTCGGGGAAAGGAATGAACAGTAAGCATCACTGTTGAGGTTCCACGAGGACAAGCCTAGGTTTTCGAAATCCCTAATTTCAGTGGGTGAGGGTGGTGGTTGTTGTTGCTGAGCTCAAAGAGGGGATGAAGGGTTTGCAGAGGGTAGAGAGCTCGGGAGAGCTTTAAGAGAGAATGAGAGGGTAGTTCTAATTTTATAAATCCGATGTTGAATCTGTTTGCGCCTACGCTTTCGTGGCGATGAGTATGATACAAATAAATTAATAAAATTAGAACTACTTATTTCGACGAGACGATCAATGAAAGTCAACTCAGAGGTAAAATGGTAATTTCATAAGTCTAACAATTTGAGAATACAACAAACGAGGGACAGTTTCACGATCTACCCCCTTAAAATAATTTTGTCCCCAAAATTTACAACCTCAAGAAAACATGTACGGATACTAACTCTTTATCAGTTATTATGTTTCCCACGTTGCTTCCTCGACTACGTGGTTACTCCACAACACCTTTACTAACGGAATGACTTTGTTCCTCAAGGTTTTATCCTGTCGGTCGATGATCACCATTGGTTCCTCAATATAACTCACGTCTTGACTCACTTCTAATAGTTCCAACTGAATAACATGAGAAGGATATGGTACATACTTTCGAAGCATGGGAACATGAAATACGTCGTGTATCTACGATAACTCTGGTGGTAGCTTCAATCTATAAGCAACCTCGCCAATTATCTTAGTGATCTTGTAGGGGCCAACATATTAAGGAATTACATTTACCCGCTTACCAAAATGAACCACACCTTTCCAGGGCGACAACTTCAGGAAGACAAAATCACTAATCTTATACTCACGATCCTTAGAATGTCGGGTTGTAATGCTCTTATGTTGATCTTGTGCTGCCTTCAGATTCCTCTTTATCAACTAGATGTTAGTATTAGTGGTGTCGATAATTTTTGGCCGTACTAACACCTGCTTACCGACCTCAGTTTAACACAACATGTCCGGCACGCCTTCCCATAAAATACCTTTAACGGTGCCATGCCGATACTAGAGTGGTAACTGTTGTTATAGGCAAACTCTATCAGTGGCAAATAGTTATCCCAACTACCCTTCCACTAGTAGACACACACCCTCAACATGTCCTCAAAAGTCTGAATCGTCCTCTCAGATTGACCATCGGTCTGTGGGTGGTAGGTTGTGTTGTACAACAGCTGAGTATTCATAGTGTCATGGGATGCTCTCCAAAATCTGGAGGTGAATCTTGGATCTCTATCCGAAACAATAGTGGTAGGTACACCTTGGAGTTTAATAATATTATCGATGAACAACTGTGTTAACTTCTCCAACGTGTAAGTTTGTCGAACCGGTAGGAAATGAGCAGTCTTAGTGAGTCGATCCACAATCTCCCATATGCCATCAAACCTTGATCGCGTGCTTGGCAAACCATACACAAAATCCATGGTGATGTCTTCCCACTTCCAAGCTGGTATAAGGAGATTCTGCATTAGCCTTTCAGGTTTTTGTCTGTCCATCTTCACCTGTTGGCAAATTATACATCTCTTCATATACTCCGCCACATCCTATTTCATCCCATACCAGTTGTAGAACGGACTAATGATATGATACAATTTAGTACTCCCCGGATGCATGGCACACGTAGAAATATGGGCTTCATCAAGAATTTCATTTTTCACCACTTCATTGTCCTTAGGCACAAGCAGCCTATTACCTATCATCAGGGCTTTATCTCTTTGAATCTTCAAATCTTGCCTTGAACCATTTCGCACCTGTTCCTTTAGGTCTGCACACTATCGAGCTCCTGAGCTTTCCGAACCAAATCCACCAAAGCATGCCTAATTTGGAAGTGTGCTAACAATGCTCCCTGAACATGGATAGCTCGAAGGGAGGCAAGTTGTCCATAAGATTTGTAGCTAAATGCATCTGCTACGACGTTAGCGTGACCATGATGATACTTAATAGTCTAATCATAGTCACTAATGAGTTCCATCCACCTTCTCTGCCTCAAAGTGGGGTAGTTTCTCTCGTGAGTTTTGAGTTTTCTGTAGGCAATGACCTTCCCATGTTGCATCAGAAGACAACCTAATCCTGACAAGGATGCATCACTGTAGATTTCAAACTCACTGCTATCATCCGGAAGTGCAAGGACGAGGGTATAAGTAAGACGATGTTCAAGCTCCTGAAAACTCCGTTCACAATTCTCATCCTAATCGAATTTGGCCTCCTTCCGAGTCAATTTAGTAAGAGGCAAAGTAATCATCGAGAAGTCTTGCACAAAATGTCGGTAATAGCCAACTAGCCCTAGAAAGCTCCTCACTTCACTCGGTTGTTCCCACATTGACACTGCAAAAATCTTTCGAGGGTCCACACTAATTCCCTCAGCGAAAACCATATGCCCGAGGAACCTGATCTGGTTTAGCCAAAACTGACACTTACTAAACTTTGTGTACATCTGATGCCTCCTTAACCTTTCCAACACCAACTTCAAATGTTTCCTGTGCTCCGTTTCACTATAGGAATAGATCAAGATGTCATCGACGAATAAAATCACAAACCGATTAAGATACGGTCTGAAAAACTCTAATCATTAGATCCATGAAAGCTGCCGGTGCATTAGTTAAACCAAAAAGCATGACATGGAATTCATAGTGTCCATACCTAGTGTGAAAAGCAGTCTTCAGTACATCTTCGTTCTAGATCAACAACTAATGATAACCTAAACGAAGATCGATCTTAGAGAATACCTAAGCACCCATCTGCTGATCAAACAAATCATCAATCCAAGGTAGGGGATAACGGTTCTTCACTGTTACCCAATTAAGTTTCCTGTACTCGATGCAAAGTCTCATTGACCAATCATTCTTCCTGACAAACAGTACAGGAGCGCTCTAGGGCGACATGTTGGGCTGGATGTAGCCTTTATCCACGAGCTTTTGAAGTTGAATCTTTAATTCCCTCAACTCAGTTGGTGTCATTCGGTAAGGTGCCAAGGAAATAAGGTTGGTACCTAGAAGTAAATCAATGGTAAATTCGATTTCCCTCGCAGATGGTAACCCCGAAAAATCTTCATGAAACACGTCGGTGAATTCATTCACCACTGGCACATCTTCAGAACACAGAGAAGGTTCACCCTGCGTGACCACGTGAGCTAAAAATCCCATATAGAGTAGGTTACGGGTTCACCATCAACGCAAATTGTAGACACATGAATGAATAAGTAGCACCTGGATCAATCAGAACACTAGCCCAATGTTAAAAAAAAAAAACAAGTAATGTACCAGTGATAACTCGGGTTCTGCTCTGCCTCCCACTGAGTCATGGTGTTGATACGTTCGTGGGCCTATCTTCCTGAATCCTTGTTCGGACACCCACGAGTTCTAGCACCTTGATTATTTCGGCCTGCTTTGCTATCGTGGGCACGATTGCCAGAAGCTGTGCTAGAAGACTACGATTGTCTTTGAGTAGAATACTAAATACTCAGATTACTACTCCCACCATAACTCTGAGTACTCGGATTATTACTCCCACCGTAGCCTAAACCAGAAGCATAATTCTCTGATAGACGTGCATACGGGCAATCACGGACATAGTATCTAATGCCACCACAACTGAAACACAGGCCTACATCAGCAATGCAATCACCCCGATGATGCCTACCACAATGCGCACAATCTGCGACTATTGGATTAAAGTGGTTAAATGACTGCCTCACCATTTCACTGCCTGAGTCCTCACTCGAAGATCCCGAACCCTGACCATGCTGTTTGAACGACTGAGAGTATCTAGGGCCGAAGGAAGAAGAAGAAGAATTAGAAGGCTCCCTCATGCTCTGGGATTGGAATCCACGACCCTGCTGATTCTGATTCCGAGGCTGATTATGGTTTTGGTGCTGGTTCTAGTTAAGTCTGTTCCACCGCGACTGTTTAACCCTCAAAGCCGTCTCAATCATCTCTTTGTATGATGCATACCTCTGTGGTGCCAAAAGCTCGTAGATGTCATCGTTCACAGTAATCTCCATTTGTACCATCATCTCCTAAGGGTTCCTATAAGTCTTGCGGTGGTATCTCGACAACAGCCGAAATGTGCTATCAAACTCTGTAATATTCAAGTTGCCCTAGCAAAAATTTAGAAATTCCTGTCTCTTCTTCAGCTGATATCTGGGGCTCTAAAAATGTTTGCTAAAAAATCTCCTAAACGTAGCCCAAGTCATCATAGAGTTACGTGGCGAAAGTCCATCACTGACTTGCACCAATATCTCTTGTTACCCTGAAGGAAGTAACTAGCAGTATTCGCCCACTCAGCCCCTGGGCTCCAACTACATTTAGCTCGGTAACACCATGACTCCGAGCAATCTCTATATAGATACGACTCGTGCCGCTACAACTAGGAAAAACATTTCGCAAAGCGCATGTCAACTACTGAATTCCACCTATTAAACCATAACAAGGTCAATGAGGCATGTTCCCACCAGGAGGATCCATGATTCCGATAAGAGGCAAACAAGATTTAGAAGGACGAAAGATCGTGGCTACAAGAAAGATTATGATTACCAAATGGAAGAATGAAGTCCTTAGTATACTCTGATACCAATATGACATGCCCCGATCCCAGTGTCCAAAGGACAACATGATGGCCACGTGCTGGCTGACAATTGAGGGTGATGCAAGCCATTTGATGAATGCATATGCCGAGAACATGTGAAACATGCATATAGATTTTGCGCATAACTATGCAATGTAATATTCAAATACAACCTTAACAAAATAATATAATAAGTTCAACTATCAACAAAATAAAAGTGATAATGCATGACATGTTCAGAGCATACTATGAATTTAGAATACAAGCGGAAGGTGTAACAAAAAAATGCTATTACAAGAATTTCCAGGCGGAGAGAATGATACAAAGTCACTGGTATGGAAATGCCTTGTAGCTGAGATCGTATGCCTTGTTCCTAGGTCCTGAAGGGGCGCAAAATAAAACATGAGTGGACCAAGTTCGTATATAAGTAATACTGAAATAGTTATTCATCAACGTACTAACCCCCAAAGTTTATGAAGACTTAATAGTATAATATGTAATAGGTTTTCCGAAAGACCTAGCATGCCATAAAACCTTTCATAAAACATTTATCATATATAATGTGCTTAGTAGTGTTATCATAATTGATTGAAGCCAAATATATAAATATCTTTTGATCGAAGCCAAATATAAGTATTAATCGCCTGTATGCTCATAGTATGGATAACCAATAAGTAAGCACATAAAATCATGAACATAATCTTTCCAAAATATATATCTCATTGGACCTTAATAGCTCAAACATCATATCATAAATATCTTAGTAAATGGTTATTCGAAAAAACATGATAATTCATAAAGCGTAAATCCAATTTACTCATAAACGTTTCATAAACCATAGTCATAAATTATGTTTTCATGTATGCATTTCTAATAGTAAAATCATGCATTTTTAAGGGGTCCATTCACAGATACTCTGTTGTCGAAGAGCTGTCTAAACTAGGGTTGACGGAAACACCACTAACAAACGCAACTAAGCACCTAAAGGGACCAATTTATAAAACTATACTAAAATGATTGAATTTCGGGAAACGAATGTCATAAATGAATTCAGGACATCGAAAAAATAAAGGGGGACCTCGAGTACCCCCACATGCCACCATAGGGCGGCAGCCCGGACGGCCACGCTCCTCCACGCACCTAGTTAGGTCGCCGAAAAGTTGGCCAGAAAAGTCGCCGACACCCCTTGGACGGCGGCGGAACACAATATCTCTGGTGGAGGAGCATGTGCTCCACGCGCCGACCAAGACAGGCCCCCACCTGCAGGCCCACGCGGTGATTGGGATCTGGGATTCGATCGGGTTGGGTCGGATCTAGGTTCTGTGTTACGCCAAACGTTTAGGTTTAGGCTTGGCTTAGTGGGCTGAAATTCTGGGTTGGGCCGGTAGCATGGCCTAAATGTTTGGGCCATGTAGTGGTTAGGTTTGGATCTGGGTTTAGGGGTATCGGGTCGAGTTGACCCGGTTTCAGGTCGTGGGTTGGTCGGTTTCTGGGTAGAACTTCAAACGCTCATAACTTTTTTAATACTCAACGAAATCAAGTGATTCAAAAATGAAAATCATAGTTCTCAACCAGATGAAGAGAATAGTACCATGATGATAGCTAAATCATCATGGTTTGGCCAAAAAATGCCTCGAAAGTGGCGGTTCTAGCAGAAAAACTAGGAAAACCTCACTCCGAGCTATTTTTGCGTTTAACACGTGTGTACAACTTAGAACAAGCTTCAATCTAACCTTAAAACACATCCCAAAGGTTTCTAGGAGCCTACCTAGGTAGGAAAACCTCAAAAGTCACCAGAGCTTTACGGAGAAGAGAATGAACAGTGAGCATCACTGTTGAGGTTCCACGAGGATAGGCTTAGGTTTTCGAAGTCCCTACTTTTAATAGGTGATGGTGGTGATCATTGTTGCTGAGCTCAAAGATTGGAGGGAGGGTTTGCAAAAGGTAGAGAGCTCGGGAAAGCTTTAAGAGAGAATGAGAGAAAATGAGGGGGAAAAGAGAGAAAGAGAGAAAGAGAGAGAGAGATGAATAAGAAAATCCCAAAAGGGAAGAGATATCCAGATAGGGAAAGGGGATAAGGGGACAAAATCTCATGTGGGTCCCACTATCTCATAGTTTAAGAACACTAAAAACAAAACATGAATTATCTGAAAAACGTTCGTCGTTACGTACGTAGAATCTTCGTTATAAATCCGATTTTGAATCTGTTTGCGCCTACACGTTTGTGGCAATGAGTATGATAGAAATAATTTAATAAAATTAGAACTACGTATTTCGATGAGATGGTCAACGAAAGTCAACTTAGGGGTAAAGGTAATTTCATAAGTCTGACAATATGAGAATACAACAAACTAGGGACGGGTTTTATATGTTATTTCCACCTCCAAATCTCTTGTTGTTAGAATTTCCTCTCTGTTGAGGCTGAAAAGCTCTATTTTCATTGCCATTTCGATTTCCTGAAAAGCTAGTTCCTCCTTGAAAATTTTTGCCAGACTGATCACCACTGAAACTTCCCTGAGATCTTTGAGTATTTGAACTCTCACCATGTTCATATCCCTGAAAACCTTGTGAACTTGACCTTTCTCCTTGAACAGATAGTGCAGACATAGAATTGGACAAGGAATGTATTCTTGATTCAATGCTTCCTTCAGCTACTAAAAAATGTGCTCGAAAATCCTTTAAAGACATAGT
>JADOBS010300340.1:0-10628 GCA_015708375.1 Cydonia oblonga | reverse complement strand
AAAACTTTTTTTTTTTTTTTTTTTTTTTTTTTTTTTTTTTTTGTATCATTGCTAAGATTCTAAAAGGTGATGGGCGATAGTTGGGCGGTGGGTTAGGCGGAGGCCTAGGCAAACTAGGCGGATTTAAATAAATTTATTTTATATAGTATAGATAAGTGTACTGATACTTAAAAAACACGTAATTGTGTACATAAATTGCAAAATAAAATAACATAAATTATTAGAATATATTGGAAAGTATATAATGAGTGTTCATTGAAGTATTTAATAAGTCTATTATATTCCATTGAACAAATAAAATCTAAAATGAAAGTTATCAATTTTTTGTCTAAGTGAGAGTCACGACTTAAGCGGGTACTTAGACGGATTTAGACGGGCTAGACAGATGCCTAAGGGGTCTAGGCGTAGTTTCTTGCCTAGGGACTAATTGGGACGGTGACCAACCGTCTAGCGCCTTGTCGAGACCTAAGCGGTGCTAGGCGGAGATTTTTAAAACAATATTGCTATCAAAATGTGTTTAGGAACGACATCGAAACCTTGGGAAATGAGACCAAACAGGAGTATTAACACATCCTTGTCATTTCAATTGATGATTAAAAACGTAGTTTTGTAATTTGGCAATGATTATTTTGGTAGGGAAATGTACAAAAAGTTGGGGACAAAACTTATCTTCTCCGTTGCATGCACATTTGTTCATGCCTTGCTCTCTTCACGTGACTTTTACATTGTATACATTTTGATTCGACTGTTTATCTGTCTTCTCACGTGATAATTTTATGAGATGCTTCGGCCATATCGGAGTTGTATGCACTTCGTTCCCATCCCTCTTGCGACAAGGGTGTATGCATCCCTTAAACCGAAGTTTTAATCTGTTGAGTGCTTTTCAAAATTAATAACTAATTCCAAACCTAACTAATTTGGTGGCCTAGCATCACCATCCTGCTTCTTATCCTCTTCTTTCATGTTGCGCCACGTGGTTAGACCAACGTACACTCAATCAATCAATAGCAACATTTTTGTTTTTTACTCCCAAAAATGTTTTTTTTATCCTCCTTTGACGAAAACGCTTGCCATCTTTACCCGTAAGGAATCATTCTTCTATGATTCTTCTTCGTAGACGATGTAAAACTCAACACTATTTTAATTTAGTATCAGTTGGGTTGTAATTCAAAATTAGGACTTGGGAGGGATGAATTCTTACTTATAAACAATGCAACCTTCTGGTTCTTGTTTTCTAATAGTAAAATAGAAGCTGAAGATATGAGTTAGATTTGTTTATTAAAGTAGCATGTTCGTCTCATTTTGTTCTAATTTAGTTTCACTTTCTATTAATTAAGATAGTTTAAATGTCATCTTATAAAAAGGGAGACAAAACTTGAAAAGAGTCATTCTTACATTCTTATTAATCATAATTTAACATGTGTGTAACAATTTCTCTTGCTATTTTAAAATTTACTCCTACTCATATATGTGTATGTGTGTGCGTATATAGATTTTTTCCTTCTGGATCCGAAGAGGCTATGAGGAATTTCACTCTGCCCGTGATCACATTGATCACATTCAAACAGACTTACCAGCTCGGAGCATCGAATCCGAGCTTACATTTTTTTGTTTATTAGAGAGCCGCAAACCGTGTTCTAACTATTGAGCCACTTGCTGTGGTTATATCAAATTGTGATTTGACGGAACTAGAAACACAAAAGAGCCAATTTAGAGGGTGTAAATAGAAGACAAAAGAGTGGGAGCATAGAGCGCCTTCATTCAAACCCATATGGGCCGCAAGCACCATATCTGGTCGTACAAATACCCGCATCGTACGGTCCATATTAACTCGATCCGCGCCGATAACCTAAACAGAAAAAAACAAAACAAAACTGCAGTTCAGTCTTCAGAGACTATTTCAGTCGGTCTGAAAAGTCTGAGCTTCAACTCCCCTTCCTCTCGATCTCTCCGCCTCTCAGCCTTCCCTCCCTCACTGCTACTAAACGACCTCGTTTCGATCCCAGTTCTTCGGCTCTTCGCTCTCCAATTGCTCGCATTTCTTGCAATGCTGATGAGTTGAAGGTCGAATTCGGTTTCTGGGGCTTTGGCTTGAACAACAAGGTACTCCAAAGCGCAATTAACCTGGTGAATCTGCTTTTCTCAAAAGTTGTTTTTATGCTTTTGCTTTTGGGTTTCTGCTTCTCTGTTATGTGTTGTTGCAATGTGCGATTTATAGTAGTTTTGTTCTTTCGTTCCACTGCTTTTGTGCTTCAGTTCATGACATGCTTTGCTTACAATGTAGAAAGAATGTTATAAATTTGAAAAATGAAAAATAAATGTGAGCAAATTATTAAAATTTGGAATAATAAAAGCGGTTTAAATTTCTTTATTTTTTAAGTTTTTTTTTTAGTGTAATTGTGATTGAATAAAATTTGACTGAATTTTATTAAATTTTCAGGATTGAAATTTGGATATTCATTTGGGAAAAGATGGGTCCTTACATTGTTGGTGCGTTTATTCCTCTGTTACTAACTATAATAGTTCAGAAATCGAAGAAAGCGAAGCAACGGGGTGTGCCTGTTGATGTTGGTGGGGAACCCGGGTATGCAATCCAAAACCATCGGTATGCCGCCCCAGTTCAAACACTTTGGGAAACTGTTACAACTCTTGCAGAGCTTTTCGAGCAGTCATCCAAGCGGTTCCAGGATAAATGCCTTCTTGGAACCCGAGCATTGATTGCAAGGGAGGTTGAAGTATCAAGGGACGGAAGATCCTTCGAGAAGCTTCATTTGGGGGAGTACGAATGGCTAACATATGGAAAGGCATTTGAAGTTGTATGCAACTTTGCTTCCGGTTTAGCTCAACTCGGGCATCAAAGGGAGGAGAGAGTGGCAATCTTTGCTGACACTAGGGAAGAGTGGTTTATTGCATTGCAGGTGCGTGACTTACTTGCTCTTCTTACATAAAATTATGTCTTACGTGCTCTTCTTACATAAAATTAATCATTCTTCTGACATTCATGAGATTCATTTATTGCTTCACCTTGAACTTCCTGAGAGCATGATTTTTTTGCACGTATGATGTGATTTTAATTTGTATAATCTATAGCTTAATTAGAGTTTTAAATGGCTTTGTTTGCAAGCAATGATAAAGCGGTTGAATTTATGCACAAATTTCTTTTTCCTGACTATGTTTTCTTATATCAGGGTTGTTTTAGGCGCAATGTCACTGTTGTTACCATATACGCATCTCTTGGAGAGGAGGCTCTATGTCACTCACTAAATGAGGTTCTCTCGCTCTCTCTCTCTCTCCCTCTCTCTCTCCCTCTCTCTGTATATATACATATATATATCTATCTCTGTTTCTCTCTCTCATAGACTCGCACACACATTCCTGTTGTTTGGCACAGTATGCTATGCAGAATAGGCTGCTTTCTATACCCTTTTTTTTGTTGATTAGAGGCATGTATGTTTATTTACTTG
The DNA here is from genome assembly GCA_015708375.1 of Cydonia oblonga. NCBI lineage: Eukaryota > Viridiplantae > Streptophyta > Magnoliopsida > Rosales > Rosaceae > Cydonia > Cydonia oblonga. The sequence goes on along the minus strand of JADOBS010300340.1, from coordinate 7,164 downwards.
TTTAGTGATTTTAATTTTTAAACAGTGTATTAAGCACAAGCAATATATTTCTAATTTCATAGTGTGACTTTCATTAGCTCATCCAAAATGTTGCAACCTAGTTGGGGGAGCTTTTCAATGATTGGAGATGCATTTCTGGTGTTAGGTTTCTCTGTGTTTGAAAGCAGAAAAAAAAAAGAAAATAAATGCATGGATGGTGTTGACATGTTAGTTCTACATTAGGGTTTGTTTGTTATTTGTCCTCGAAGTTTTTGTTCTACTACATAACCAACATAATTTTCATTTTATTATTCTCCAGACGGAAGTTACAACTGTGATTTGTGGGCAAAAAGAACTGAAAAAACTTCTACACATAAGTGGACAACTAGACACAGTAAAGCGAATCATATGTCTGGATGACGAGATCCCGTCTAGTGCCTCATCTGTTGAAAGTCGATGGCAAATCACTTCATTTGATGATGTCGAGAAACTTGGCCGAGAAAACCATGTTGATCCTGATTTACCTCTTCCAGCAGATATTGCCGTCATTATGTATACAAGTGGAAGCACTGGATTACCCAAGGTTTAAAGCTTCTATTATAGTTTCTGCCTTTTTTTCCTTGCACTTTCATGGTAGTCCTTCTAATTGGTTACTTAATCATTGATTGTTGACTTGGGAGTTTGTGCGATGTTTGGGTCAATATTGCTACTCTTTTTCCTTTTACCTTCACATTGTCGACAGTTGATATATATTGAGTTTTGGTTTTGAAACTACCCTTGAAAAGTGCTTTTGTTACCCTGTTAAAGTTTTCAGAAGACAAGGATGCTTGATTGTGACATTTTTATAATCCACGTTTTCTTTTCATTTGATAAATTTCTTCTTATTAATATAGTCTTGAGTTAAATACAAAGATATTGTTGAAAGTCGCTTTGTAGCATCCATCTCCATCACATTTTCGGAACAAAGATATCATGTGTATCAATTTGGATGGAATTATTTAGTACAAGCATTGCAATTTGCTTATGTGAGCATTGCCTTGTGGAGTTAGGGTACATGGTGGTGAACACTAGATGGTTGATTTCAATTAAATATTATCAATTTATGTCGTATGTGTAAATAGAATAAGCACTTGTTGCATTACATTTCCTTACATAATTTCCTCAGATATATCTAAAATTTTGTATTATACTCTATTCTGTGCTGTTCTTTTTAACTTTTTGTATACTTATTTTGAGTTGGCATCTAATGCAAGTATAGGCATTCATCCAATCAACAATCACCATTAATTAACCTTCATCTTCACTTTTTACAGGGTGTAATGATGACACATGCTAATGTGCTAGCTGTAGTTTCTGCCGTCATGACTATTGTTCCTGGCCTTGGAAGCAAGGATGTTTATCTGGCATATCTTCCCCTTGCTCATATCCTTGAATTAGCAGCGGAGGTATGGAGAATATGTTAGCTGGCTAGATTGCATGGCTACAGTGGTCCTTTGATAGTTTTTTTATTAATAACGATCACTAGCTGCGTTGTTATGTTCTTGTATGTTTCTGGTACTTGATTAACAAGTTTTACTATCTATCTTGAAGAACGTCATGGTTGCTGTTGGAAGTTCCATAGGGTATGGATCTCCATTGACCCTTATTGATTCATCAAGTAAAATAAAAAGGGGAACAAGGGGGGATGCAACTGCGCTTGCACCAACCGTATTGACAGCTGTCCCTGCAATTCTTGACCGTGTTCGAGATGGAGTGCTCAACAAGGTTTTGAAACTTCTTGTGCATATAATATATATACAAAATTACATGAGCAGATGCATATACAAATGCACATTATGCCAATTTTATCAACACTGTATCTTCATGGTGCTTCAGGTAAATGCAAAGGGTGGACTAGCTAAGAGATTGTTTCACTTGGCATATGCTCGTAGGTTGTCTTCTGTGAATGGCAGTTGGTTTGGGGCTTGGGGCCTGGAAAAGTTTCTGTGGGACCTTCTTGTGTTTAGAAAGGTCCGTGCAGTTCTAGGAGGTCACGTTCGTTTTATCCTTTCTGGTGGTGCCCCTCTCTCGGGTGATACTCAAAGATTCATCAACATTTGCATTGGGTTAGTATGATTTTAGTACTTTTAACAGCTACAGTATAAGATATTGTGAATCATGACCTTATCCTGTAGGATGTTGCTACTTTTTCGAGTGATTTTAATAGTTCATGAAAGTTTGCTTTGGGTTTACATGGTCTTAGTACTTTTAGCTGCTCATCTTCTTTAAGTTAGCCAACTCTTATTTCACCTCGAGTGTTTTTCCAATCGTATAAAGTTTATGAATTCAAAGTCAAAGATTACAAGCAGGACAAATTCAGTGTTCTAAAGGGATTATGATACCCTATTTCTTTCTCCTCAGTAAATAAAGTTTACACAGTAATACTTATGGAAGAACTCAACTTGCATATTAATAAGAAGTTCCTACGAATGTTAAAATTCAGTAGTGTGCGATGACTCATTATTCCATTCTTGTAAAGCAACAAATTTATTTGTGTGTTCTGTTTTCTTTTGCTCTATTCTCATCATATCTCTTTCGTGATTCATGCTATTGACAGTTCTCCAATTGGCCAAGGGTATGGCCTCACTGAAACTTGCGCTGGCGGGACATTCTCAGAGTTCGATGATACTTCTGTAGGTCGAGTTGGAGCTCCGCTTCCTTGCTCATTTATAAAGGTAAGAGATGACAGTGGGTTTTTATTTACATGTTTTCTGATTCATAACATCAACTTCTTCTTTAAAAAGAAACATTAAAGAAAGAAACTTGTATGAAATCCTTATCATTATTCATGACTTATAGATGGAGGTGTTCATTTGTGCATTTCTGGATTGAATTGTCTGTTTTTCGTATCTGTTAAGGGCAAATTGCTTAAGAGCTTTGTACTCTGTTTCCAAGGCATGAAGATGATATTTACTTGAATCATTTTAAAATATTTTATCTTCTGTATCCAGTTAATTGATTGGGCTGAAGGAGGATATCTGAAAACCGATACCCCAATGCCTCGTGGAGAGATAGTCATTGGTGGCCCAAATGTTACACTTGGTTATTTCAAAAATGAAGAAAAAACAAGAGAGTCATACAAGGTAGACTTTTGGATATTTCATACCATTCTTTTTTATTGCAGCTACTCACCAAAAAAATTGTTCATTTCAGTCACTTTGAGGATTTTTTGTTTTTTTGGTTTTATCGTGAAAAGGTCGATGAGAAGGGAATGAGGTGGTTCTATACGGGTGACATAGGGCGATTTCATGCTGATGGTTGTCTTGAGATAATTGACCGTAAGAAGGATATAGTCAAACTTCAGCATGGGGAGTATGTCTCCTTAGGAAAGGTACGAGTGTTGCTAGATGAATGCAACTTTTCATCAGGTTTTCCTCGGAGACTAATGTTTCCTTTACAGGTTGAGGCTGCTCTTTCAGTTTGCCCCTACGTCGACAACATCATGTTGCACGCTGATCCTTTTCATAGTTACTCTGTGGCTCTGGTGGTGGGTTCTCGAGTCACAGTGGAAGATTGGGCTTCAAAGCAAGGAATCGCTTTTACTGATTTTGCAGACTTGTGTTCGAAATCAGAAGCCATTAAAGAAGTGCAAGCATCACTTGTAAAGGTACGTACATCTTCTCGATAAATTTCTGTTACTTGAAACTTAGTGCAATCTATTTGAACATGCTTGGTGCAATCTGTTATGCTTTGTTCTGATTCAAATATTTATGCTTCACCAATTAACAGGAAGCAAAGAATGCGAGTTTGGAGAAATTTGAGATCCCTGCCAAAATCAAGTTGCTTTCGGAACCATGGACTCCAGAAACCGGCCTGGTCACTGCAGCCCTGAAGCTCAAGAGAGATGTCATTAGGAAGGCGTTCTCAGAAGACCTCTCCAAGTTATACACTTCGTGATAAATCGAAGGAACCACCAGATTTCGTATTTCTCCATTTTATTTGTGGCCTTGGGAGGTTTAATGCAAGCCAAAGGATTAGTGTTAGGGAAAATTCGTAGAGTTTACTTGTATTAAGCTACTCTCCAAGCAATAAGAGGAATGAGGCTATTAGTGTAATTACCTTAGCTACTGAAGCAAAATGGTCAGATTTTTTTATTGGTTATTTCGAGGTTTTTTGTTTTTGTTTTTGTCAAACGATAAATTTGTTATTTTGAGGTTTTTTGGTTTCTTTGTTTTACAACATTGAAACTAGGACGATTCAAGGTAGGGGTGGGCAAACGGGTATATGAACAGCGGGTCGGGGTGGGTAATCAAGGTTCAGGGTGGGTACGAGTTAGTTCCAATTTTTTAATAGAGGAAATGGGGCGGGCCGGGCTAGGCCAATGACATTTTAGGGGCTGGCCGATTCTAGATGTCTAAAAATAGGGTTTTGGACCAGCCCGTTTGTAATTGCAATTGACGGACAAGATTGAAAAGTAACATACCATTCAATCTTCATCTTTAGTTTTTACCCTAGTCTCTTTTTTGATTACAGACTCGAGTCCTCGACTCTCCGTCTCTCGAATGCGTCGTCCCTTCCCTTCCACGGTTCCACCCACACTCCGTCGCTCCTCGTCAGTCATCTCCTCCACCACCCTGACATCACCGCCGTTGTGAGTCTGGGCCCTAGCCACCACCACGGCGGCTGATCTTCTCTATTGTTCTCCTCGACGACATCCCAGACTTAGAGAACCCAGGCACCCACACCACCCATCTTCTCGATTCTCCTTCTCTCCTCCCTGACGACATCATCACTTTCGCAACCACTAACAGTCCATTGACGCCGCTAGTTAAGGTGAATTCTTTAACCTCTAATGTTAATTGATGCTTAAAAACCTACCAAATCTAAACCTAGTCCTTCCCATATTTTGCATAATTTCTTGTGTTTGTAGTTTGATCTATTGGGATGTATGTAATTCTGATGTGGGTTTTCGATTTGAAATGGACAGTGTTCTTGAGCTAATTCTTATTTGGGTTTACTTGCTTAATTGTTCAAAATTTCTTTTGATTACTTGTATTATTTGAGGTAATTAATTCTGATGTGGGTTTTCTAATTTGGGGGTTTTCTTCCATATTTTCATCAATGTGCAGCTGCTGTGCTGCTGGGGTTTGCTTAGATCATACCAGTTTCATAGTTTCACGTCTAGGAATATTTAGTCAGATGGATCTAAGCAGCATATAAATCTCAATCTGGGATTGATCGAATTTTGCATTTTCTTATTAGAGTTTAAGTCTTCATGAAAGTATCGTTCAAATTTAGTAGGTGATCCTAAACTAGATAGATCTCTTGGTATTTTTTTTATTTGTTCTTGCAGACGATTTTACTGAAGTTGGATTTGCATTCTCTCAAAGCCAAGTAGAGTCATTGATCCCTTTAGATCATCTCTCATTCCTCAAACAGTAGAGTCATTGATATGCCTCCAAAATTGGTTAAGAAGTGAACAAATTAGCAACATTGAGTATGAAACAAGTCCGGCTAAGCTTGAATTTTATCAAGAGTGTGAAGAAGGTAATTATTTTGTTTTGTATAGTTTGGTTTATATTAATTGTTGTCTTCTATTCATTTACAATTAATGTGCTTCCTTTGTTCTTTGTTGTAGAATATAAAAGAAGAAAAGCAAATACTATATCTACAAGTTCAACCCTCTCACTAAGGGCTCCTGAAATTGAAGCTCCTCAAACAACTCGAAAGAATAAAAGAAAATGAATTGTGCTAATATTTTAAACTCAAATGAATAAACTTTAAATTTCAATGATTCAACGAGGATAATATGATATTGGACGTTAAATGACACACCCCGATCCAGAATGTCTACTAGGACTCCGAATCGAACTGTGTTAGCCGACACCTAGAAGGTGACGAAACCATAAAGTGTGATGATGAAGAAAAATGTGAATACATTTGAATCTAAGAGTGTCTAAATACTAGAGTGCGCTGGTGAGCAGACATGAACCCATTCACATGCGAATGCCACGAAACCATCAGTACTGGTGAGTGCCACGAATCCTCGTCGATACGGAAACTTTGCTACTAGAACCTGGAGGGGGTGCAAAAATAGAAAATGTGAGTGGGTGAAAGCAAAGCTTTTCAAAAATCATTTCTCTTTCTAAAAGTAATAACCCCTTACCGTAAAACCTGCAAAATTTCCCAAAAAATATAATACATACCTGTATCGAAACCATAATCGAAATAGAAATATCCAGATGTATGCCACGCCAAATATCTCAACATAATAAAATAAGTAAACCAGGTGAAATAAATCTCTGAAAAGTAATATGTCAGTTGGATCCACCTATTGTGGTCTGTACGGCTAAATCCATAGCTCATCACATATCCTTACATACAAGTCGGAACCACCTCTAGTGGTCTGTACGACAAGCTAGGTGTAAATAAATACGCTCAAGTGCTACGATCACGTGAAGGCTGTGCGAAGTATCGTGAGTCACCTACGAGTCGAAACCACCTAATGTGGTATGTACGACAGGCTGGCACCTACCTTGGAATCCAAGGTAAGCGTGTGGTGCGGGAGGTGAACGATCACGTGAAGGCTAGGCCCTGTCCTTGGGCGGAGCACTAACATCGGGGTGCAGGTTTATGAGCTCTAACTGCATCTAATATAACATGTAAGTCTCATGGGTAACTTGTACGACAATGTTGGAGTTGCCTATCATTGCAACCTGTACGACAAGGTGGGAGTTGCCTATCATTGCAACCATGTTCGACAATGTCGGAGTTGCCTAAAATATAAATGTAATCATGCCATAACTCAATCATTTCAACTAATACCATAAACTCACCTGAACTTACCTGTGCATCCTGCGTTCACCTTTTGCACTTCAAAGCATTCAAAATATTCATGTGCAGGTAACATACACATGGATATGCCATGATGCAATCTAAAACTCAACCATATCATAGTATTTTCAAATATATATATATATATATATATATATATATATATATAATATGGCATAAAATGCCTAAGCTGTAATGCCATTCTCCCGAACTATTTATTTTCGGGAGTAATTATCGGTGATAAGCCCAACTAAACACTAGTTTAATTAACTATCATTACTTACGTTTCCTTACTTCAATTTCTTGATTCCTCACACATTGATTCATGACTAACATTTAACCACCAAAACATAAGGTTGAAACTCACATCTT